>JAFBJT010109086.1:0-10519 GCA_016785325.1 Chascanopsetta lugubris
TTGAGCCAGGAAGTGAAAGTAAACACTCAGTAACTCTCACCACCATGTGCCAAGTGGTTTTCAACCCACCAGTGACAACAAACACACAGAGTGGTTTTGGATGAAGTGTGCCTGAGTCATCACTTCTCTACGGATCGAGTCAACCACAGATCAAGATACCGGGTTAAATGTCGGGGTCATTCAATATGCTACATTTTGACAGGTTTTCTATAACAGTTGTATAAACCTTTAGTCAGGGACAACGACAATCATTTAAAATATTCAAATGCATTGATTCTACTCTGTGAATAAAACCGCTATGTACATGATTATCTTAAATCTGTCTTTAAAAGTGCAAATCAAAAGAAAAATGCACCTACGCCTCTAGGTGTCACTAAATCCAACACACTGTCTGCCGCACTTATTCAAAGTGCTAACGTCTGGAACACTGGGAGGGATGATGTGTGGAAACTGTGGAAACAAATCATTGTGTATAATTCACAATTCACTTAAGTCTGATATTACTATGGGATTTGTGTTTTTCCTAACAACACAATAACACCAGACAAGGCAACGTCTTGGTTATTTATCTAATTTTCCCTTTGCAGCATCGCTGTAAAAACACACATAAACTAAATGTAACACATGGCAAGTTCAGAGTAACCACATGAATATGAACACACCCCAACCAGTCCCTTCTAAAATTGAGTCAAAGTCTGAAGTGACAGCCATATTTTCTTTTGAAGATAAACCATCATTAGAGACTTAAGAGACTCGGTAGGGGAGAGAAGAAGAGCTGATCCAGCATTTCTAAATAAATAGAAAGTCTGTCATACAGGGAGCAGGTTCTACCATGTTTTTACAGTTGCATCATAACCTCCATGTTTTAACGGGTGCGATGAGGCCTGGCAAGAAACTAGGTCACTAGTTAGGCAAATCTTTCATACCGTACCTTTAAAAAGGTGCAGTATGTAAGGTTTGGGGACATCTAGTGGTGAAGTTGCATGTTGTTTCCATCACCTCACTCTCCTCTGGTATACACATATATACAATTTTACTCCAATAAAAACATGGCTGCCTCCAGAGAGGACCCCCTCTTAATACATGAATGGGCTCAGTTAAGGGTTATGGAGAGATAAGAAACATTTCCGTGAAAAAATTATAAAAATGTCAGTCTGCGATTGCTTTGTAATCTTTTTAAAAGTGACAAAAAATGACCAAAATCTTACACACTGCACCTTTAAGCATATCCTCTAATCTAGTGTTTAGTCTGTTAATAGTCTTCTAAAGCATCTTTTGTAATTGGAAAACAGGAATATTTGTCACGGGGGACAAATATTCTTATTGCATGTTGAAATATTTAAAGGTACATTATGTAGGATTCAGTGACATCTTGTGGTGAACGGTGGAAGAACCTATATGTAGCCCGTACATATAATTCAAAAGGCGTTCTGTGAAAACATGGTGGTTCAAAATGGCTGCCTCAAATGAGCAGACCCTCTTCCAATGCAAATATATGGGGCTAACAACACTGTGGATAAATGTACACTCATGAAAACATCAACACTACAAGGTTATGTCCAATTCCTGCAAAAAAAAAATAGAAATGGAAATTATTTCATCAAGGTTTGACCAACTACACCTTAAAAATAGCTTCCTGTCGTCCATGTCCTATGAGCCTTCACGTGGAATAGTAAATAAAGGAGGCAGCAGTGTTGTGGTAGTTTCCAGTGACACAGTCTAAGTGACGATGAGTGTCTGGGAAATGTGAAAATGACTCAGTTTGGAGTCAACATGTCACCACACGTTAGACGGTCTGTCAGGAAATAAACAGCTGGTGCAACAAGGACGACGGAGGAGAGAGACGCTTTGAAGAAAGTTTTGGGGGCAAAGTAAAAGAAGGAGGGAAAGAAGAAGACGCCCCAAAACTTTCCAGGTGAAACGTCCACCTACCTCAAACTGAAGCACGCGAACCCACCACGAGCATGACGCCAGCGTCGGGATACGTGAAGCCAGCCCGCTTAAACTCGTCTTAACTAAGCTTAACTTGACACAAAGTTGTTACTTACTAGTCCCTGGTTGCTCGGGAAGAGGACAACTCCACAGTCTGTGGCGGTAAACCGAGGAAAACACAGCCACTCCTCGAGCCGCTGGAAGTCTGAGTCCAATTAAACCGCTGCTGCCTTCAAGTGACGTGGGAATTCTGGCAACTGCACATAAAGCTGCGCCAGTGGTCGTGAAAGGGAGGTGAGGCGTTTAAAGGGGGGCGGGGCGGGGCGGGGCGATGAGCCGTCTTCACAGACGGCTCGTCACATTATGACACATTCAATGACATAGGGTGACTAACGCGGGACTCAGACAGTTACACAGCTTGACGTGTCAGGTACTGGACTCTTACGCCCCCTGCTGGACACAGTAGCTGCAGGCTTCTGGTAAAGCAAACACATTAAACTTCATGTATGAAAATCACAGTTGATTGAAGGGAAAGTACAACATGACAAATAGTAATAATAAAACTAATAATAATAACAAAACAAAACAAAAAAATACTGTACTGATGATGTTTTTATTCAAGGCTTTTCATTCCTTTTAAATGTATATGTTCTCCTTCACAACACATAGTCCAATATATATCAAATTTCAACAATATGTTTATACATTATATATGTGAAGCATGAACTATATTAGTAAGGAAGTTTAAGTACTTATTTCAAGGAATGACTGAATAAAAAATGTTGATACAAATTGATAAATCAATTAAAAATTCGAATTCTTCAGCAGCTCAAAAAACTAATATTAATATATATCACCAAAATATTGTCAGACTCCCAAATTGAGGATGTAAGTTCTGTAAAATACACGATTTATGCTAATTGCTGGCATTTCCGGAGCCATTTTTAAATACAAGAGGTCATTTCAGGGCCACTGCAAAAAAAAAAAAAAAATGCCCATCTCTCATTAGCACAAATTATTTTAAGCCGGCAGTGACGAGGGAGCGCCGGCGTTTATTGCTCCGTCGTCTGTGCGGATAAATGAAAGATGGTTTCCACGGCAGCGTGAGTTAAACAGTGGTGTATCGAGCGGGACCGGGACAGGAGCGAAAAGGAGAGCGGCCACTAGGGAAATCAGCCAGGAAGACGGGGCTGTGAGTGGGTGAGGTCTCCACCAAGGCCTGGCGTCTCCTGCGCTCGCGCCTCTGGTAGCGGAAGTTCAACGGCGGCCGCAGCGCCACCACGCCGCCGACCTCTTCGGAGGAGGAATCCAATGGCGCCGCAACTGCTGCTGGAGGCGGAGGAGGCCGCCGGTCGTCCAAACCCTCAGATGACTCACTGGAGGAGGAGGAGGAGGAGGCGGCGGCGAAGGGGTTGTCCACCACCGAGGGTTCAAACGGCGCGGGGTCAATGGGGTCAAATGTGGTGGGGTCAACAGCAGGGGGCAGCGGTGGGTCAGAGGGCACAGGCTGCGCATCATATCCTGGGTCGTCGATGGGAGGGGCGAAGGTCGGGATGAACGGGTACAGAGGGAGGTCGAGAACTTGTGGCTGCAACGGCATGAGGACGTCCACGGTCTACACACACACACACACACACACACACACACATACACACATACTGCACCTTTAAATCTTACATACTGCACCTTTAAATATTATACACTGCACCTTTAAATCTTACATACTGCACCTTTAAATCTTACATACTGCACCTTTAAATCTTACACACTGCACCTTTAAATCTTACATACTGCACCTTTACTGGTACCTGCATTTTGAAGATCTCACAGGAAACCTGGACCTCAGGGTTGACGTTGATGTTTCCACGAATGGATCCTGTACAGAAACCTGCCGTCTGAGAGGCGACATCATTATTATTATTATTATTACTTTCTTTTACAAAAGTGGGTCATCAAAAAAACAACAACACACAGGTGAAATAAACACATAAATAAAAAGTGTCGTCTCATTTTTAATAAAGGAATCATCGACCGCAGCCTGAGAGACGGCGACAGTTTCAAAAGTAGGAATGAATCTGTCAAGTCGTCACTTCCTGTAAGACGGTAAACAAGACGGCGGCGGATCAATGTTTATTTGTGTTTCCAGACCCACATTCATTAGTGTCATAACAGTGTCACATTGTTGTCATGGTCATCCATTACTTTAATTAATGCTTCACCTTCAGACAGTGTTTTATAGATTTTGGCTTTTTTGTGCTTTTATCTTTTGATAATGTTTTTCCTCCTGGATTAAGATAAATGACAGAATAACACTATAAAAAGAGGAGACTTCAAACAAACATGTTAAAACGACATGTAACTTCAGTTGTTTAAACAGGTCAAGTCAGTGTCAATAAATAATAATAAGAATATGTTAATATTTTGACTTGGTAGATCAAATCTGATGTATTCATTTAATTCAGTGTATAAATGTATAAATACATTTGACTATTTTAATTCAAACTATTAGTATTATAACTATTATTTATCTAATATATTTTCTTTATAAATATGTATATATATTTTATTTGTTTATTTGATTCCCGCTCTTTATATCAATTGAAGAAAAAAACCCATTTTTAAGCAAAAATGGTTTTATCTATCTGGGAGAGGAAATGAGCAAAGTAAAGTAATTTTCTTGGCTCATTTCACAAATACAATTGACTTATTTGAATCCTTCATACCATATCATTCATTTTTTAAATAAATAAGCTAAAAAAAATAGAATTTTCTATATGGGCAAAGTACTGAGACGTAATAAAATAAATGTTCTTTTTTCCCCCCAGCTCATTCCACAGCTATAATCAGCAGCACTGTGTAGATGTCATGTGATGTCACATGATGTCAATATGCTGCTGAGCTGCTGTACCTCAGTGTCAGGCAGCGGAGACAGACCCTGACAGCTGCCTCTTCCCGTCACTCCCCCTGGACAGTGATGGACCGTGTACTCCACCAAACTCACTCTCTCCGGCACAACCTGGGAAATGAGACAACAGTGTTATCAAAAAAAAAAATGTAAAAAAGGACATCAGCCAGTCCAATCCAGACAGTCACGTCCCGGTTAATCCTTTTACAATCTTTACCAGACTCTTGCATCACCACAGTTTGTGTGAGGCAGTGAATGTTTCTCATTGGCTCCCGCAGGAGGACCGGCGGTTGGCCCCGTTTCCCGCGTTCACCTGTGCCGACGCTCTGGTGATCCTCTTCACAGCGAGCCCCGCGCTCAGCATGGAGCGCCTCCTGTAGTGTGCCAGAGTGACCTGGGCGGCGTGCAGGGCCTGCGGGTTGTCTGTGGGCAGCAGCAGGGGGCAGGTGGGGCAGATCTGCTGCAGCGTCTCCGGTGGATCTGCAAGGAATCACACCCGGGTCAGCGGCGTGGGGCGCGCGGGGTTCACGGAGGACGGACTTTTCATGTTCATATCTAAACGGCGTTCGGTTCCCAAGCGGCCAATTAGGTGCGGTGCAAGTGGAAACGCTCGCAGTTCACAGGGCGGCCACTTGAGGCTGGCTCCGGAGGCGAGTCCCTTCCCACGGGCTCCCAAGTTAAAGCAGCCAGCGAGGTGAATTAAACATTCTGGTCCCAATACTTGTTTTTGATTCTATCGAGGTTTGAAATGGTGCATAATTCAGGGGGCGTGGCCTCTTGAGAGACGCAGCCCGGCTCCACCTGTGCCCCGCCTCTTTGCCCTTATTTGGAGCATGTTGCCGTTACCTGGCACCAGAGTGCAGTCGTAGCTGTACAGGTAGGAGTAACCCTCCGGTGTGTGGAGCACGGAGGTGTTACAGTTCCCCGAGATTTGCTGGAACAATGAAACACAGTTTGTTGCGATTGAAATATGATCAACGAGTAAGACATGATTTGGAAAAAATGAATCAATAAATTATTGTAATGTGTTTTTGGAGTTTCATTTCTAAAATGTATCCTTCACTTTTTGCAGTGAAGGGGTTTCCTAGTGTCAGTGGGGGTACTCACAAGTACAGTACAAAGTACAAATGGGTGTTTGTTTGTTTGTGTGTGTGTGTGTGTGTGTGTGTGTGTGTGTGTGTGTGTGTGTGTGTAGATGTGTGTAGATGTGTGTATCCTACTGTCTCCATGAATGGTCTGACATCACAGCGTTTCCATGGTTTCGGGCTGCCTATGTGACACTTGGTCTCCAGGACATCCAGGTCCAGGTAGTACACGTTACCTGCCGGGCCCTGTCACACACACACACACACACACACACACACACACACACACACACACACACACACACACACACACACACACACACACACACACACACACACACACCACACACACACACACACACACACACACACACACACACACACACACACACACACACACACACACACTCACACACACACATTCATGCTTTATTGAAATGATGCTGAGTCATGTTTATTTTCAGTAATCATCTAAAATCCAGAGCAAAATCTATATTTACTTTTCACTGATGGTGCCAATGTGATGACTTTCACCCAATTAAAAATACATCATCAAATGTGAGAAAATCAATGGCTCATACTGTCAATAGTGGTATAATGCAGGTGAGTCAGCATTTTGTAAACACAATCCCATGTCAGACCCAAGAGTGGAAAAAAGAAAACAAAAGGCTGCAGGTTCATCTGTGTAAAAACCACTAAACCCTAAAAACAATGAATATTGGTTGTCTGCGTTTTGGCCCTTCAAAATAAAACCCCACATACATCATTCTGTGTTATGAGATGAGAAGCCGTCCTGTTTTCACGCCTCATGAAAAAAGCCCTTTCTCTGTAGTGAATAAAGCGCAGGTCATTCCAGTCCAGCTCCGCCGGGACGAACCTTGCACCACAGGGGCCTTTATGTGAACGTCACGCCGCCGCCGCCGCCGTCCCGCCGTGGGACCCGTCCACTTTGAGTGGCTCAGTTCAACTGCGTGACCTGAGAAGGCCGTGGTTCCACCTGCTCTCGGTGTTGACTCTGTTTTCAGGGCAGCAGACCGGATCGATACTGAAGCTGAGCCACACCGAGGACTGAGAGTCGCTCAGAGTCTAAAAGCTCATCTGTCACCTTTATTAAGAAATGGTTCTGAACCATCGAGGCTAAAAACTTTAAACCCCGTCACGCACAGTGTGATGGACACAGGCTCATTAATTCAGTGTTTACAAAAATGTAAATTTATATGATGACACATTTGTATCCACACGATTCAACAACAACAGTTATATTAGTCAAACTAATAACACTATACGTAATATAAATAATAATAATACAAAGAAGAAGACAAAAGTGATAGTAATGATGACAGTGGTTATTATTGATATTATCAATATTGTTCTAATGATTACAATTAATACTACTCTTACTGATAATAGTGCGGTGATGATACTAAATAACAGCAACTACAATAATAACAATCAAAAGGTGCTTAGTTTGTCCGTTCTGGGCTACTGTTGAAACACACTGGTCCAACATGGCCGCCTCCATACAGAGGACCTGCTTCCAGTGTAAACATAACGAGCTCATTGTCGTGTCCAGAAAACAACAATTCTAAAATGTAAATGTAAATGTCAGTAGAATAATGTCAAAACAGAAATTCTGCCAATGTGTAAATGTCACCTACATTTTGCGCACTGCACCTTTAAGAACAGCAGCACGTTAGGCCCAGATATGAGAGACTTTGGGATTTCTGATATTGGACCGTACAACTGTAACATTGGTGGTGAACTCTTTGACCAAAGTCAGTTAGTTAGAGAGAGAGAGAGAGAGAGAGAGAGAGAGAGAGAGAGAGAGAGAGAGAGAGAGAGAGAGAGAGAGAGAGAGAGAGAGCAAAACACGACTCTAATCAAGTGGATAAACTCCCTCTGACATGGAGATGGGTCACAGCTGGTTCAACCCTCCAGTGTGTGACTCCCTGCTCCCTCGCTCATGTTTGGATGTTTACACATCACTTCCTGTGTATAACACGCACCACTCACCTGCCCACACACACACACACACACACACACACACACACACACACACACATAAGAGGCCTGCGTCCTCACCTGAGCGTGCAGGTGCACGTTGGCGATGCGGTTGAGGGCAAACTTGTAGCCGTCCTCCCGGTCCTCGTTGACGTAGGTGAGGGCCAGGCGGGACAGCTTCTCCACCACCTTGTCGTTGCAGGGGACGGGGGCGAGCTCGGCGGGCAGCACCGAGAAGCCCTCGGCCCGCACGCCGGCGAACGGGCCGCAGAGGAGGAGCGGCAGCAGGAGGAAGAAGGAGCGGGCGGACGTGGCGGCCATGACGGCTCAGGCTCAAACTATACGAGGAGGCGGAGGGACGGAGCAGGTTTAAAGTCAACTGTGTTCCCCTGTGTTTGCCGTGCAGTGACTTTTGGAATCAAAACAAACGAAGGCCGGGACCATGTTTGTTTAATGGCTGCTATTTGTGAATGAGCACCTTAATCCTTTAAAGGTTCAGTGTGTAGAGTGTGGATGAACTCATTACCACTCGGAGAAATGCAAAGTAGAATAGTTATAATGTTGATTATTCTTCTTGTTTACATTCTGTGGATATGTAATATATGTATATGTAGAGTATATGTATATATGTGTGTATGTGAATGTGTATGCACATATAGATATTTACATATCCATGTCTATATATATATATATATATATATATTCTCTCACATATATATGTATATATTTGTATCTTATAATTGAATCAATACCTTTGTTTCCTTTTTTACTACAATTCTATAAATATTGACTTTATAGCAGAACAGTCCTGTTACCTTACATCAGGTTTTGGGGGTGTGGCTCATAAAGTGGCCACTGTCTGTGTTGTACATTGCACATTTGGGTGAGTTACTGTGGCTGTGATGTCAGCACCTCACCACTAGGGGTCACTGTGAGTCTGATGTGCTCTACTGGAGGGAGATGTGGCAGAAGTGGGTTGATGGTTCTCTGATACCTCCCTCATCGTTTTCTAAGGACTTTTCAAGTGTGGTATTTTTACGATTCCATCGATAGATAAAAAAATAAATCAAAAAAAGATTTAAATAAAAGTTATAACCAGACAAAGGGACTGAACTGGTCTGAGCTCCTCAGGTGAAAACTGCAAAAGGCCCAAAAAGTTAACTTCAGTTCCCAGTCTGGACTCATTGATCACTTACCCTTCAGACTGGAGGTTTAAAGAGGAAACAGTTCTCTTCAGCTCGTGGCTCCACGTCCGGGTTCTGACCCCAACGCCTCCTTCAAAGAGATGAACCCACGTGAAGCCGTCAGAGGAGCAGTTTGTGTCGTCCGGAGAGAAAAGAGTGGAAATCGATCGCGGCACAAACATCATCTGAAATGTCCTGAATGAGAATGAAACTCTGACAGGCACCGAGGAGGTCGACCGAGGACGACAACAACAACAACAACAGCAGCAGCAGCAGCAGCAGCAGCAGCAGCAGCAGATGGTGACAGTCAATGACATCACCACCACCGCCAGTGTCCACCGGGGGCAGCGACACAGAGGCACAGCTGTAAGATTATAGAGCTCGTGTGGGATTTCACATAAAAGTCCTGGAATGCAGGGAATGAGGTGAACCTTTACTTTTCATCTATATTAAAGGTGCAGTGTGTAAGATTGAGTGACATCTAGTGGGGAGGTTTAGGGTCACAGCTGAATTCCAACTTAACCCCACCCTTTGACTTTAAAGTCCATAGGTGAGCCTTTAAGGTGTTTGAGCCACTGTGAGAACATGGTGGCGCAAGATGGCGGCCTCCATTGCGAAGAATGTAAATATAAAGGGCTGAAGAAAACACAATTTCATACGTTCATTTGCATATTTACTCAAACAATCATCACTATGATGATTAAATGCTCTATTTCCACTGATGGGAACGAACACAATTTCATCAAATCTTACACACTGCACCTTTAAAGGCCGTCTCATGCTCCACAATAGATCAGGTGTGAATGACAGTGGAGCAGCTGTCACGCGACGCAGCATGAGCTCATTGGTCGTTATTGATGATGTCAGTCAGTCGGGATGAATGAGGAGGAGTCACATGTGTCACTTTAAAGAAAACAACATCTGATCAACCACAGCTGAGATATTGATCTGCTATCGTCAAACACAACATTCACCCGTGGATACAAACGTAAAAAGGGGCGGCGTGTTTATTCCGAGCGGGAGTGACCAGAGAGTGAACAGAGAGTGAACAGAGAGTGAACAGAGTGAACAGAGAGTGAACAGAGAGTAAACAGAGAGTAAACAGAGAGTGAACAGAGTGTGACGCTGTGTCAAAGGTGAGGTTCACACCTGTGGAGGAGTCAGACTGGCTGTTGTGTTCATGACAAGAACAATCACTGTTTGTTATGACTGCAAGCACACACACACACACACACACACACACACACACACACACACACACACACACTGTACTGTGCTTCTACCTCAGTGAGGACACTCAAGGACTTACACGTCCCTTAGCCCTCGACCTTGACCCCAACCATCCCAACTAATTGCATAATCCTTACCCCCCCCCCCCCCCCCCCCCCCCCCCCCCCCCCCCCCCCCCCCCC
>JAFBJT010109087.1:0-28168 GCA_016785325.1 Chascanopsetta lugubris
TTAATAGATTGTGCTTCACGATGTTGGAGCATCATGTTGCACCAATCCTTTACCGACTGAAAGCAAACCGAGGGATCTTTTCAAGCTATGCTCTGAAAACCTTAAAAAAAAAAAAAAACTTTTGAAAACCTCATTAATGTAAATAGTCACTCCTTGGAGGCTGCACTGCTAGATCTAATCAGACAGGCATATACGAGAGGGAGGGGGAGCGAGAGGGGGAGTTAGAGCAGTGATGTCAAAATGTGGGGAGATGGGAGCAGGGAAGCACGTTTCCATAGCAACTAGTAGAAGTGAGTATAACTGTGGTTGAGAGACATGAGCAGCAAGCAGATACCCGCTTGTTTTTTTTAAACTAGTAAGAAGTAATTATGCTCATGCTGTGTTGACATTGTTTCTCGAGAACAGTCATCGCTGTGCGTGCTTTCCTGAATTAAATGCTTTTTAGTTCATTTCTTGTCTTTCTAGTATTCCCTGAGAGTCAAAATGCACAGGGTTTTTGCTCTGGAACACTGGAGTTACACTGCTGCCTGTTTCAGAATAACCAAGTTAGATATATTCTGATGAAAGCTGAAACACGTTTTAATCATTTAGTCAAAACAAAATCAGGAAATATTATACATTTACATGAACTAGTTAACAGACAGTCCAAAGTGACTTCTCCACTTAGGCACAACACTGAGACTTCTGAGCCCAGTCTCTACGGAGATCATTCTAAATTGAAACACAACGATTTGTAGCTATGGATGATCCTACGCTGATGAAAGCATAATCATGAATGCAACCTTAAATTTAGATCAAAATCCTCTCCACTGATCCTTAAGGAAAAAGAATTAGTGTTGCAGAAAGGAGAAAGCACATGCAGTAAACGGTCTGCCAGCCAAGAGTCGAACCACAGAGTTGCAGCTTGAGGGCATGTATGGTCATATGATATGCACCTTAACTATTTGGCTCTCAGGCTGGCCCCTAGCTTTTTGTTTGTAATAATGAAATAACACGATAAATCAGCCAGTGTGGGTGACTTTTTGTCAGCTTTTCTGAGTCAGTAGGTGTGGGACAAATCTTTGTTATTGTGATATATTGCGTCGGTCTCCCTTGCAATATGTTATGAAGGCACAGGCCTCATTACTGGGGTAGAGAAACTCCATTCCTGTAGACACAAGACTGCTAGAATGATTTTCTTTTCAACAGTTCAGACACTACCAGTTAAAGGTTGTATATAAAAAGGTCTTCCCTCGCACTATTTCTTCTCAGCAGCCTATAAAACTGCGAAAAGATCAGTATAAACTGCATAGGTTCGATTGCTTAAAATAAAACCTTTCCCATTTTTCCCCCTTGATTACATAGATGCAGATCCCTGTGTTTTAACATATTGTTGTGTCCTAATGGAATTTAAACATATTATTTTTGCATTGATTCTTCATGACTCCCAGTGCAATTAGATAGAAACCTGTCATATGAAGGACAGACTAATTTCAGTATTTAACGATGCAGTGTGTACGATTTTGGTCAACTTTATCATTTCTAGAAATATTATAAAACAATTACATACTGACATTTTCATGAACTTATAATCACCTAAAAGTATTTTTTATTTTTTTATGTCCCTAAAATGAGGTGGGGGTCCTGTCTAAGGGGGCCACCATGTTTTTACAGTGGCTCAGAATGGACATATGAAAGATTTTTTGAGTTTGATTGACAACTGAAGGCTACAATAGTGTCTCCTGCATGCTCAGAGGGGTGAGGGTGAGGTGATGGATACAACATGCTACTTCACCTCGAGATGTCACCAAATTGTATACACTGCACCTTTGATTTTAGATTAAAGATAGATTAACAAATAATAAACCTCTGACTATATACTAATTTGGTAAACTTACATTTAGATGTGTGTGAGTCTATGTGTTATGCTGGCAGAATAAATAACGAGCTTAATCCCACATGGCAAGTGAAGCAAGTCACGGCTGAGGTTACAGCTTACTACAACATCCAGCTGTACAGGCTGCAGCACCCGAGGGAAGATAACTACAAAGGCTCGAGGAAAGAGGCCAGGCTCTGCATAAAGTCCCATCTAAATAATGTCCTTACTCTTCATATTTCATAATTTATTTTGAACATAACTGTGGAAAGTCACTGGATTTATGTTGGGTACTCAAATATATACAACCTGACCAAGTAAGTATGTTTTTTGACTACGTGAGTCTATTTAAGGATTTCCAACTGCAACTGCTGATTACAGCAGCCCAAGGACGTCAATGTACATCATTTTCATTCATGAAGTAGCTCCCTCCATCATCAGTCACAAACGGATGTTGGAACAAGTTGCATGTCAATGGTATTATGTACCACACTAGATAGAAACACAAAGGCGTAGGCTGTTTGAAGAGGGAAGGACTCAGTCCTAATAAAATATTTCCATTTAGATAAGTCACAAAATATTTAGCATTTCTCTTCATCAGAAAAAGAAAAAAAAGAAATGACAGAGCTGATGATACACAACCATTACTACTAATCATAGAATATTCCTCTTCACGCTGCTTGGAATTGAATGAGATTCCTATAAGAACCACTGAGCTTTTGTTAATGACCTACATAGACATGAATTATTGACACTGCAAGCTGTCTCTCCCATAGTGATGATCAGCAAGCATCCAAATATGACATTGCCCTCAGCCACTGTAAATGTTACATCACAAATGAACGGCTAATGTCAGAGCCACAACTCTCATGCTGCCTTCAAGTCTACCTTGTGCTTTTCCTTCCATTTCAACACAGTAAAAGAGATGAACACTGGATTTATCGCTGGGCTTTACTTGGCTCTCCTGGTATTCTTGCACAGTTTAGGCAAGTTATAATTCACCACCCATGCCGTATCCTCTGCCAAATGTATTTCAGTCACAACACACGGTGTGATTGTAAACAAGATTTGAATTCCTCATCCATCATCTTGGAAGGCTCTAAATATATTTTTGATCCAAAATTGTCAACATCTTAAAAGCTGTGCCCTGTTAAATTGAATCACCCTACAAGAAACTAAGAACACCCGTTCTTAGTTTCTTGACTTGGTTTCATAATAAAAAAAAAAGATATTACATATTATATAGCTCCTCAGAATTACAGCTGTGACTTGTCCTTGGCTATTTGAGGTTCATCTCTATTACCTTATTTCATTAGAAGTTTCCGCTTCCATTACATCATATTAAAGATGGTCAACAGATGCATTTATCTTCTTCACTAAATGAACAGTGCAAGACATAGTTTATTATGGTATGTCAAGTTTAACTACAAGGACATTGCATATTTTTCTAGAAGTAGGTCATTCCAAACTACTTGAACTGTTTTTTGTTTTTTTTTCCATTGGTCCTTCAACTAGTTGTGTGTTGAGGGCATTAGCTACTTGGAAACCAAACACAAATCTGAGCATGAAACAGTGAAACTGCTTGTACTCAGCATTTCTATGCCTTTGGTTAGGATAGCCAATTAGTGGCACATAATAACTTCTGATCACCCGAGGCTGTCTTCATCTGTGCTCATCCTCTAGTATTACTTTGTTAAAACTAAACCACAATCTGGATGATCTTCTGTGGAACTCTCAATATATTTTAACCATATACATTATAGAGGTTTTTAACGGTTGGTGATTAGAAGCTCAGTTCAGTGAGCAGTATAGTATACAGTATATAGTTTTTATTGAAAAAACAAAACAAAAATAAATCTATCAATCTACTCTAAACTGAAATGATAATTTTTTCTAAGTAAATATATTTTAGTCAAATTTCTAGATTAGGTATTTCGTTCACTTTGCAAAGAAATTGTTGTAATTCATGAATGGGGGTTTGATTTGTCTAGCTTTTGTAGCTGAGTTGAAAAGTATTGATGTTGATTACAGAGTAAAATCTAAGACATAGGCAGAAAGCAAAGAATTAAGAGGGGAGGTTCTGGCTCTATAGAGATACTGAAACACCCTTGATATTGAATCGCACACTGTAAATCAATTATGGCCATGAATCTACAGCCATGCCCTTGGCTAGATGGGGCTATAATTAACACTTAAGCGTGAACATATCGGACATTGAAAATGGTTACATGCTGGTATTTATCAGTAAAGTACCACTTAAGGTCTTTTTGGGGGTCATGGGAAGCTGGAGCCAATCCCGCCTCAAATTGGTTGAGAAGATGAATAATTTGCTCTCTCAAGAATAAGAGACAAAACTGCTTAATTCCTTGATTGATCAAAAACATGCTGGTCGTGCAGTAGCAGAAGGTGATGTAAAAAGAATGAATCATTCTTCAGGGGACTATGCACATCCTCTTAATTTTAAAGTCCACGCAGTAGTTGTTATCTTTCGATCTAGACCAATATGGTGGAATGACCGACCAACATCGCCAACTGTGTCAAATGAATGCTACAATCCCCTTTCCTTTGGGAACACTCCAAATAAACCTCTACCATATATACGCCTCATGCAAACTCTGCTATATTTGACTTTAAAATGTGCAGTCACAAGGTGTTCACATTCTGATTAGACATTTCTACGATACATAGCTCCTTTCTACACCTTGTTCAAACCCTGCTTCCTAAGAGATTTTGTCAAGAAACTGGACTCGGGCGGCTGCAGATTGTTAGCCTCTGTAATATATGAAAAGTGAGTTGTTTGTTGGAGAGCAATTATCCTGTCGTTTTGTGCCGTAGTGTGTGAAGAGGAAAAGGGAGCTGCAGCTCTGCCTTCGATCTAAGAGAACCAATTAGTGTGTGGGCTCCAGAATAATTCTATTTGGAAAAGTCCAAATAGTAAAGGTGTGCTTTTTTTGTATTCTAATGTTATTCAGAATAATAAGTAAACAATTTAGCAAGAGGATAGGGGGAGGATGTGAGATTGTGTAATGGAAATTCCCTCAGGCACCTTCATCCACCTGAATGTCACCTTACTTGGAAGATGTGAGAACGTTTGTTTTGTTGGTTTTAATTTTGGAAATGCATTGTTGTGAATTGTATTGACAGCTTTTGCTATCCAGCTCTGGCTGTCAGCCAAAACACACGATTGGTGTACTTGGATGACAGTTTCTGAAAAATCCTGGCACTTGATAAAGTGACTTTGTTAGATGTTGTCGATTAACCTGTTCCTTCAATATTTAGCTGATAAAGTCAGCGTTATACAGAAGACTAATCTCTGGTTTATTTGTTTCACACAGCATAAACTAATACAACACGTTTCAATTATAACTCCTACATTCATAGCAGCTGTAATGTTTTGTGCTGATTTAGCTTTATATTAGAGGCCGCAGTTGCTAAATGGAAAGAGTTGCTAAATGCTTTTGCTGTATATGAAGTGATCGTTGTTTATCAGCCTCCCTATCTGGTATTTCCAGATGGAGTGGAACGCTCTAAACATACAAGCTTTTTAGTGGGGAGGATTTTTACAGGGCAGCAACCGACAGCTTTAGTTTTATTCGGGTGCATCAAGTAAACTGGCAACTATGTGTGTATGTAAACACGCTTCATGAAACACATGAATAATTGTTTGCTCTGAATTTCCTTCTGATGTGAAATGCATTTGTAAGCATTTTATATATTCCAGCATAATTCTGCAGCCTCTGCATTACCCAGACATATTACTGAGTCTACAGTAAGTCCTGAACCACTGATCCCAATACAGCGTTCTCTGTCTGTTGTTCAAAGACCTAAATGGAGCTTTTCTTAGTTTGACTTGCATTTGCCCCCCTTATTTAATTTTACTTTAAATTATGTATTGATGAGTGTTGAGCCTAAATAGTCTTTTACTTTTTAAAATATATATAGCATGTTTCCTATGAAGTTTTTTTCCCTGGATAATTAGTCATTGTTTATGTAAAGTTAATCAAATATTGGAAGTAATAATGGACTATACCAATACACATCCCCTGACAAAAAATTAATAAAAATAAATCATTATTATGTCTCATTTGCAAATGAGATGGCAGTTTGTTTGCCCAAACAAACACCAACCTGATTTCCATGGCACAATTACAACAAAATCATCATCCATCAAATTAGCTTAATTTTGTTTGAGGGATAAGGGAATAATAAAACAGCAGATACAACAAAAACACACAGAGAGCCTCCACCTAAATCTGGTACTGATGGATCACACTCTGCAGCATTTTTTTAGTTTATGTAAACCATATAATTCTCAGTCTTGAATGTGTTGAATATCCAACATTAAATGAATCTAGGTATGAATAATAGGAATATAGCTTGGCAGCAATGCAATAATTACATCTATTATCTCACGTTGTAGGTAAATTTAAAAAAAGAAGTCGAACAAAGCTGTTGGTCAAAATCACAGTAAATAAATAATAGTAATGACAGTGTGTTAGCAGCTCCAGGGTTCATAGATTTTATAGCCGTAATGCACTGGAATTAATAAACAACTGCCAAGTAAACAAACATGAAAGGTTAAAAAATCAATTAAGGGATTAGAAGTGTTTTCTATCTGACAAAAATAAACAGTTTTTGCCTGATTGCCAATTTAGAGAAATGTACAAAATAAATACTAAATAATAATAAATCGACGTTTTGTGTGTTCTTTCCTTATGTCAATTAGCAGCTCTCTGTATCCTTTTACATCCTGAACCTCAGGGTTGTCCATGCATAGTCACACATTCCTAGTGATGTATTATACAGAGCAGGATTCTGTGCCCCTTTTAGACACACTTCCTAGTTAACCACAGCAGCCCTTAACTTCCCCTTTGGGAGATTCTACAGGAAACAAGAGAGGCTTTGTTCTAATTGAGTGCAGAAGAGTTTCAGGCCATTCTTCTGTCTGCAGCAAAATAACAGAAATCTGTTTGGGTTTTTTTATTAGGGTTTTGACGAAGTCTTGGTTGTCACCCAGAGATGCACTACA
The DNA here is from genome assembly GCA_016785325.1 of Chascanopsetta lugubris. Classification (NCBI taxonomy): domain Eukaryota; kingdom Metazoa; phylum Chordata; class Actinopteri; order Pleuronectiformes; family Bothidae; genus Chascanopsetta; species Chascanopsetta lugubris. The sequence goes on from JAFBJT010109087.1 coordinate 6,885, forward strand.
TTTACTTTGCAAGAGAGCATAGTTTGTAATAGCCTTAAAACATCTTTAATCTTAATTGTCTTGGAGTGACTTGGCAGCTCAGCATCGGCTCTTAGCAATGCTGAAAGTCAGCTGAGGGATTTTACAGCTTCCTTGATTTTAGTAGTCTTGAAAGGACGTGGGGGCAGCGGGCAAACAAAGAGCACAGGGTGTCCATGTCTTTGGTGGAAGGGCTGTGTGAGTCAAAAATGGCACAATCATTTTTCAGATTTTTTAGCACTGCCTTTTCAGACAATGAAAACATTACATGAACAAAAAAGGGGTTGGTGCCTCCTGGAAGCATTTTTTTTTCCTGATGATTTTAGGCATGTGCTGTTGACTTGAATTCTAATATTTAAAACAGATTGAACTAGCTTTAATTGGATTATTTTCTTGTGTTACACTTTTCTGCCTGTGATTGTAAAACATGGTCTGGAAAATACAGATTCAAATATGAATTTATCGAAAAACTCATAAGTTGCATCAGTTCATCTGTTGGTGGTTACTTGTTTCCTTGCCTGTAGATGGCATTCTTTCATGTCTGTGTTTACCGTTATATTAATTGCGATATCTGTTTGTACTGAAGCTGTATCTGCATCCTTACTTTAGTTAAGAGAGGCTTTTTTCTAATTTTGTATTGTTTCTTTCTATTTTAGTGTCACTGCAAGTGCAGATCGTCCCGAGTCATGGTGAGATTAGCCTCGGAGAATCAAAATTCTTCATGTGCGAAGGTAAGTCTACCAAACTGTCCAGACTTCTGACCCTCTAACAGTTTCAAACTCAGCCAATACCAATGTCATGTCATGTCATGTCTAAGTCCCAAACATCCCAAAGAAAGCATTCATAAGACTAGATATTTACGATGTGAATTAGAAAGGCATCTTGAGTTTTGATATTTCACCTTCATGGAGCTTCAAAGAAGGAATGCACACATGCTTGCACATTCACACACAGTACATGCACTGTCACACGCACAAGCACACACTCACACATACACACACATTCAATATATTCATTCCTCTTTCTTCCAGCCACCTATCGAATATAAATCTGCCAAGGTGCACGTGAATTTTAAACTTCTCTCTGGTTGCTTTATTGCATCTTACTCTGAGAAGACCCTCATTATTAAATTAGTATTAACTGAGACATGCCTTTAATGCAGTCACACCATACACTTCCCCCCATGTGCATAGATTGTTGAAATAAAGGCTATCCTCTCATAGATTACAGGCATAAGATGGACTTATTTATCGATCCCTGACACAGAGCCAAATCAAAGTGCCACGCCTCTAGGCTAATAAATAATATTCAGAAACAACAAAGTGATGAAATACTAGAAAGGAAAAACAAATTCACAGAAATATGCTATTACACTGCTGCAATGGGTTATTGTTAGGCCCTTCAAATGAGAGAAAGGAATCAAAGTGCAGTGGAGAGATTGTTCTTCAAAGTGTAAAACTAAGATAACTGAACTATTTATAAACAAGCAGCAATACAGGGCCGAATGACGGCACAGAAGGCTAACTAGAATTGTCCATGAATACACATCCCTTTGCAAAACCGTGTCACCTCACAAAACACATTTTAAAACGGTTAGTAGTGTCCTGGTGATTTAAAGGCTGTGTACCACATAACCATGCTGCTCCCTTAATGTTTTGTTTCCCATTCCCCCTCCTGCTTTATTGTTCCATTTCAAATGTATAATCCGGAGCCTTCTGTCCATGCAGAGCAATGTTCAACATTCTTTGCCGGGTCTGTGACACCGGTTGATCTCACTGATATTAAATGCTTAGCTTAACAAACACTTGCTTTGTCGTGTGACACTCATCGCTATCCCCTCAGTTGAAGGTGTTGCCAAGCACATAGATTGGTTTGGACCAAACGGGGACAGGATAGACCCGAACAGACCAGACTTAACGGTGTCCCGGACCGATGAGTCGTCCTCCACCCTCACCCTGTATAAAGCTGGGACCGACAGTGAGGGGATATACAAGTGCGTTGCCACCAATGGAGACCTGCAAGCGGAGTCAACCGTTAAAGTGAAAATCTTTCGTAAGTTTTTCTCCAACCTTACACTCACTGCAAAGTATCGAGCGGTACAAGCACAAAGGGGGAAAAAAATCGTGTTTATTGAACTCATAGTATTATATTGACTGCTCAGGGGCAGCACATTACTCTTTTTCTTTTCAAGTGAGGATGGATTTTTCATCAGTTCAATAAATGGTCGGAAGACCATTAGAAGGCTGCTTAATGATCCTGTCTGTTGTTCAGTTCTTGTGAGTAATGGGTTTTATTTTCCATGAATGCCAAACATAAGAAAATGTCCATCAGAAACGAAATCCCTTAATTTTCCCAAACAGACTGGTATTGTGTTCTTTCACTGGTTGTTATCAAGTTCCGTTAACAGTCACTGCATACAATCTGCAAGTCATGTCTATTATGAATAAGAACGGAAGTTCTTCATAGTGACACTTTTATCTCAGTTAATGATTAAATTGTGAAAAAACGAAGAATGAACATCACATTTCTTTAAAGAGCAAAACGGCACCAGCGATGACATCACTTGTGCCCACCTCAGACAATGAAAGTTGTTGCCAACATTTCAAATTTAATTTCCATACTTATTGTGGTCTCTTTACTGTGTCTCAACATTTTACATCAAGTAATATCTCAAAGTATGTAGCATATCAATGCATATCAAGACTGTAGCGCATCTACCAGTGTTTTCCTTGAAAATAATAGTTTACTTACTGCAGTGGATGGATTGATCGTTTGCAGCCCTAACTATGACCTGCCATTACTTGTCTTGTTTTTACTGGTTTTACAGTTGGAGTGCAAAGCAATCATTATTAAAAGTGGATTCTGCCATCTACAGCCTGAATGTGTGGCAACATTATTTATAGATGGTCCAGTGTGTACACTGCGAAACAGAATGATTGTGAGGGCATCCTGCCGTATCTAGAGAAGTGTTATGAAATGAAATGCTTGCCCATTGGTTTATTGCGTGACACAGTAATGAATAAATCACATATTCTCTGTAGGGTTGTACAGAGTGGACACATTCTGATGAGACTTATGTCAGTGAGTAAGATATGTATTTTTGCTTGTTGTTTTACAGAGAAAATCACCTTCACCAATGCACCAACACCCCAAGAGTTTAATGAAGGCGACAATGCCAACATCATTTGTGACGTTGTCAGCTCGCCGCCTCCTACTGTCATCTGGAAGTATAAAGGAGCAAAAATACAGTTGGAGAAAGATGGTAAGATTTCTTTGAAGGGGCTATACCTCAGTTTCATTTGATGTGTCTCTAATCGAACAAAGAATGAATTAAGTTTGTGCTCCTCCTCGCCGATCCCTGCCTTAATAGAGTTGTGCTGTGTAGTGTTAGCACAGACTCAAGAACACAGCCAAGCAAACACTGAAATAAATGTCACAAATGTGTTGTGACCTTAGTAGACAAGGACTTCTCCATCAAAGATGATCTCAATATGAAAATATGATCACAAAACACTGGATTTGTATATGTTGGTTTATACATTAAACGGTTCTTGCCTACTTATGCGGCCATTACTCAATAGAGTCTGTTTGAATGTTCTTCACCCTTGACACAGAACAATATCGTCATGTGTATGGAGTTGTTGGTATCGCTTGCTGAAAAATAATAACACAAGCATGCCTGGGTTATATTAGTATTTTCATCAACTAGAATATTGAATTTATTCTGTGTGCATTTGCGCTCGAACTGAGGGGCGTCTTGTGGGTTATAACACATTTCTTTTTCTGTAGTTGGATATAATAAATATTTCAGTATGTACTGAAAAACTGAATAATCTACCCATTATCCTCACAACAGGAAAATGACATTACATAGACTGGTTTGCCAGGTCATTGAAGCAGCTTTTAATTTCAGGGTTTATTTATGAAAAATTATTGAAAAAAGGTTCAGAATAAATTCTCTCAAAACAAATTGTGGATATAGTCTTATCTGCTATGAATAGTGACCATTGTTAAAGATCGTGCTTATGTATTAATTCAAACTTGATGCAATACGGCTTGAAACCTCAGTGTGTTAACCACACTGAGGTTTCAAGCCGTATTGCATCAAGTTTGATTACAAATGATGAAGTTGTATCTCATTTTGGGGTTTCTTCATGTCACGATGTGACCTACTAAAAGGCACAGTGATTTAACGTCTGCTAGATTGTTGTTTGTATGTATGACGCTCTAACTGTAAATTCACCCTCTCCTTTCTTTCAGTTCGCTTTAAGGTGCTCGCCAACAATCATCTTCAGATCCGCGGCATAAAGAAGACAGATGAGGGCTCATACACCTGTGAGGGTCGCCTCAAGGCCCGCGGCGAGATTGATCTGCGGGTCATCAAGGTCGTTGTGAACGGTTAGCAGCCCACTAGCCCTCGCACTTTTACATCTCCCTTTTTTTTCTTTCCGTGTTTGTGCTTTTGTGCGGCAGGTGTTCTATATCGCTGAAATAAGTTGTTCGAGCATGCGGCCGGGCTCCACGTCTATGTTGAAACAGTTGCCCAAAGCAACCACGTATCAAAGATGATTCATGCTAATGAGGTCTGTTTCCTGCAACGTCGGAGACCAGCACCTGAGCGAGCTTAAAATAAGCACTCTGAAAATGTCCACCGCCTCTGCCCTCCTTTCTGTTGAACCATTCACAGATATGTACGATGTGATGTCTCTGTCGAACTCTAAACATTTGTCTTTTTGTCTCACCCATCAATCTCAGTGCTCCCGACCATCAGGGTGTGGCAGTCAGAGGTGAATGCCACTGCAGATATTGGGCAGCCGGCCATGTTAACTTGTGCTGTTGATGGCTACCCTGAACCCATGGTGACATGGACAAGGTAAAACCCCGCTCTACAGGAGACGCCAGCACTCGCAGTAAAAGTTGCAGCAGCACTTATCACATGCAAAGTCAGGGTAAATGGTCTATATTTATGGTCATGGTAAATGGCCTATATTTATGCAGCCCTTTTCAAGTCATGCTGACCCCTCCAAGCCTTTTTAAAGTAGTTTACAATCACCATGTCACACGAACATTAGTGCAGTGCAGCACTTTTATGTTAGCACGTATGCCACTTTGGCATGCCAAAGGGGGTTTGCTTGGGATGGAACCACCGACCTCCTGGTTAGCGTATGACCATTTTTACTCCACACTTAAATGTTGCAAAGATCCATCTGGAATTCTCTCTCACCTATTTTCAGGTGTGACTCCCGGGACTCCCTACAAAACAAGTCCCATCATATAGTAAATAAATAATAAAATGCATAAATATACCTGTATGAATAATTCATTTGAGCAATCTCATGTTTATTACAGAACGAAGTAAAGGTCATTTGTGCATAAAGCCATGTAAGAAACCCAATGTTAATTTTGCATGCGTGACCAGACTGGTATGATACATGTTATTCCATTAAACCATAACTTGTCAGTGACTGTTTATATACAATACAAGCAATTGATTCAAGCTAATTCAATTCTCAACCCAAGTCAGTTCACTGCACCTGTCAGCTGATCACACAAGTCAGTGTAGTTCATCCTTTGACCTGGGATGTTAACTGTTCAATATGTGTTAAGATATTGCAGGATTCAACCAACAGACATGAAAATGTATAATTCACTGAACACGACGAGGTTCATGGCTTAAAAATCTGGTCTAGCCTCACATCGCATTCGTTGTCGACCAACGCTGTCAGCAGAGTTAAAAACACAACACGCAGCTCAGGGTGGCCTTTTATCCCATTTTTAACTGGTGAATAAAATCCACCACTTCAGAGATGGTATTGTTGATTTGCAACCGTTAACATGCTTCAAACGGAAGGCCAACATTTACACCAGCCGGCAGCATTACTGGATTTCTTCCACTAACTGGTTTATTCATTGCAATAAGCACAGATTGTAGAAGGTTTATATAAAGAGTGAAACCTGAGCACCACAGTGTCGTCATGAGGTGCATTATACTCCGTGTCTGAATGCAGCCATTGATAGGCTCCTGCTTTGTTTATATGTTCCTATTCATTGTGTTTCCAGGACAGTAGTCTGCTCTGTAGACGGTTTCGGGTCGCAAAGTGCAAAGAGTCCAGGAGCATCCGTTGTCCTTAATGTTGTTATAGAATCATTTTTCATACTTTCAGTTGAGCAAAACCCACCACTAAAAATAGCTGAAAACAAATAATGACAGACATAGGTCTAAGAACATCATATCTTTTGGCTCTCCTGGAAATACTGACAAATGATTTTTTTTCCCACTGCGATGAAAAGTACATGAGACACTTAAAAAATGCCAATGAATGTCAAATGTCTCAAGACTTCGAAAAGTAAAGACACTTATCTTTCAGCTTTCACTTTTGTTTGAACAGCATCTCCACTTTATCTCTTGACCTTTTTCACAGCATTATTCATCACAAAAAGAGGGCATATTTCTTAGAGCACTAAGGGTTATTATTTAACAAAGGATTTTCTTCCTGAAGAACAGAGACCTGTTCATTTGGCACAGGTTGAATAATGTATGAAACACATTGTTTAAATGTATCTAATGATCCACACCTGTGTTTTTTGTTGTCAGGAATGAGGTGGTTCTTGATGCAGGGGAGAAGTACAGCTTCAATGAAGATGGCTCAGAAATGACAATTACGGATGTTACCAAGCTAGATGAAGGAGAGTACACTTGTACTGCCAAGAACAAGGCTGGGCAGAGTGATCAGGAGCTCAGTCTCAGAGTGTTCGGTAAGACACCTTTTATATACATTCAACAGTTTATATGAAATGTTCCAAGTGTGTGGGACATAAATATAATAATATGTAGGAGGGTGAAAAACAAGAAGTATGGCTTTGTGTCCTGTCTTCTAAGGTATACAAGATGAGGTGCTGTCTATACCTGTTTTATTCCCCTTTAATTTGTTTTGTCCCTCCGGATTGTTGCTGCTTTTCTTTTCATAGCATAGAGACGACTGTAATTTCACCACAAATCACAAATCATCGTCGACAGTAGAGTTACTTTTACATTTAATTAGCTCATGAACCTGAGTTTTCTAAACAAAGGAAATGGCCAAAACCTGCTCCCCAAAGTCTCAGTGGCTAAACAATATCCATGCATTTTCTGAAGAGAGCGTTCAAAGCACATTTTTACCACTTTGAGCAATGTCCCCTCTTTACTGTGAAGATTTTCCCTTGCTCACAAAAGGTAAGATTTCTTCATATCTAAGTGGAAACTGCTGAGCGCCCATATTAGGAGTTTAGAAAGCTGCAAACACTATTTCATTTTGTCCTCATCCTGATTGGAGTTTATGATATAGTGCCTGTCAATGTCAAGTCTGCCTGCATATAAATATATTCTGAAAAAGCTGCACAGTTTACACAGGGCCACAAAGACTCATTGGAAGTAACTTAATGTATACACTAAGTTAATCTTAAGCTGGATTCAAGTGTCAACCAGATAGTTTGGGTGTGTTTTGATAAAGGAAAGTGGCAAGAGTTCATTCCAATCTCATGACACTCCTTTCAAATTAGTGAGATGATCAAAGACAAGAACAGAAATATGTAATAAATCGCACAAGCTTTTAAAAACAGACACTTTCAAACGAGGCACATTTAAATGAGTGAAGCGAGCTGCCTGAGTGCTGTATACCTCTGAAGTTATGCAGTATGCTCAGCATCGATACCTTTAGAGAAAAGTAAATGTGAATGTCTGAGATATGGCTGCAGGTCGGGGTCTGAGCACTTTATCTTTAGTCTTTATCCCCAACATGAACAAGCTAAATAGACAGCCGGCAGCAAAAGCTTTAAAGCCTCTGTGCACCTGCAAAATACAAAACACTTTACCTTCTGACACTTGAATGTGGTCACTGTTGTTGACTTAGTTGACATGGTTGACAATATTTTGATTATTATTCTCACCCTGAAAAAAGATCGGTTCATTCAGATATTTACGAGATGCAAGTAGAATTGCTCCCACATCTAATTCCTCTGCTATATGTTGAAAAATGATTCCAGTGTTAATTACACTGAAATGATCGATATGGATTAGTGTTTACAGAGCAGATTTTGAAATTGCAGACTGCTCTCCTTTGTTTATATTATAATTGTTGGCTGAGCAATTCAATTTAAGGGTGTAGTTATTTTCCTATGCTTAAAATCATATTCGGTATACATGAAAAGGCTTGCATTCAGAGAAACTCATAGCCTAATCCATGCATGTCATCCCTCATGGGGAGGAATGGAAAAGATGTGAGAGTAATGCACACCCTGAAGCTGTCGAAGTCACTTCAATTTGCCATACTCTGCTTGACACAGGCGGGGCCCCCTGCTGTGCTTTCGGGTTAATGAAGGTGCTGTGGAACTTGACAGTCTCCTCAAATATAAATAAAAATGCAGAATGGGTTCTTAGAGGTAGACCAAATCGATGATTGCGAGAATTTTACCACTCGTACGACTGAAAGCCTACCTCTGAAATCCCTCTCACCTGTCAACCTGCCCCTGCTCATCCTCACTTTTTACTCATTCCAGTTGCTTTGTCACTTATGCTTTCTAACCACCTGGTTGTCGTGTTATCTAAGAATGAACATAATGAGCGTGTGTTTGTGTTTCGCAGTCAAACCCAGGATCACTTTCATCGTCAACCAGAGCACGTCAGAGATGGAGGAGCAGGTAACGCTGACTTGTGAGGCCTTAGGTGATCCAACTCCCACCATCAGCTGGAGCTACGGTGGGAGTGTCTTCACTGAAGGAGAGCAGGTAAATACGTTAATCAAAGCAATTAATCATTGGCACTCGGTATTGGTGCTAATGGCTCATTATCCTGGCATAGAGTTAATGAAGCAAACCTATTGTAATGTAAACTGATACCGTTGGTGTCCCTGTTGCACGACACGTGAACCTGAAGTACTTTGTAGGTACATTGATAATACCTCTTCTTTGTAATATCTAAATTGAAATTTGGTGATATCTCAAAAATTAGTGTAGCAGCATTAACTCGAAATATTACAAAACTTTGCATAATTCCCTTTATGAGGCACTATGTGGTGTGTACCTGGGACACAGTGATTCGTAACTTGGAACCATCAAGACACTGCCGTGTCAGGGAGAAGGATTGAATAACTTAAATCCAAATTCTAAAGATAAATCTATCATGCACAGGTAAGGAACCTGGGTTGTTTCATTACGAAACACCCACTGTAAGGTTCACTGGATGTACCACTGTTTATTTTCCCCAAATAAGCAGCTTCTACTCGACAGCTCACTGCATCTCGTGTGATTAGCTGAGCCACATCCAGACAGTAATGTGGAGTACATTCAAATTTGAAGTGAGATTTTATTTTATTTTTTTTGAATGACAAGAAAATCAGCACCAGAAACTCAATTATAGAGTCCTAAAAAGCATGTAATTGAAAGCATATTAATTAAACTTCATCTGCTTCTTTTTGTATTTGGTAGAATGAGCACTTGAATGCTCAAGTGTTTGTCATGCATTTTCAATCACTATTGCCATTTCTCTGCTCATGCCAGTGATTGAGAAGTTGCTCTATACGATTTTGTTATCATTTTTATCAGTTGATATGCCGCTGCCATCTTACACATTCGTTTAGCTATTCTATCCTCCATCGCATCCTTGCGTCCCCCCGTTAGTCCTCTCGGTAATATGCCAGAAAATATTCCATGAGGACACCATCCAAAACCGTCAATACCTGATAGGTGTTCTTGTACATATGCTGCCCACTTGGCCTGTTCCTTCAAAGTCTAGGAGTCTAGCCACAGTTGACAGGTATTAAAGGGGAAAAGCATCAGAGAAAGACTGCAGTTCATGGAGGAATTCTTGAGTCAGTCCGTTACATGCACTACATTTTCTTCCTACAGGCACATCTAAACAGGATCTATCAGGTATGAAATCCGTGTGGCACAGAAATGTAGTGGAGTAGTGTTGCAAAGTATGCCTCCACATTTGACAAGCCCCCACCCACACTGAAATAAAGTCATCTGTTTTTATTGAAAAATTCCCAGCTGTTCTCGAAGACCCCAAGGAATGATCTTATCAGACTTCATGAAATTGATTCAACTATTGCACGCTTTTCCAAACATAGCCCGAAAACTTCACTGATCTTGTGAGAGAAGGTGTGTAAACCTTATCTCATAAAATCAGGTGAATATTTTCTTAATACGATAATAGGAAAACACCATTTCTGTGTCGCTGTTGCTTGATCATCTCAAACTTTCCATCACAAGCATGAGGGTGTCGGGAACTAAGCCCAGCTGAGTGTCTCTCATCTCCATGATTCTTTTAGGTCATCTAACCTTATGTCTTTATCACCTGAAAACTGAGGCCAGTAGTCATCCACCTGAAATCTATTTTTGAGTATCCTACATTCAACCCTTCAGAAACACACCGATCGTAGAGGTAGTCGGTGGAGGGGTGGAATAATTGACCCACCAGAAAGATTGAACTTTTACACCCTCTACCACCTATCGGGTTGAATTTGATTATCAAAATTAGATTTGAAGTGGAGCCTCACAAGCGCAAATCACGCTACCACCACATGAAGCACACCATGACTTACGACACCCGTAGTGGCTGAAACAGTAAACACTGCAGGCCCATTATCTAATGTAGATGAGATGCAGCCTTCTTTTGCAGACCACACAATTGCAGTAACACATCTCCCTCCTCTCTTGTGGACACATCATTTTCATTCGTGGTCTCAAAGCTGTCAAAAGTAAATGAGAAACTCGTCAGAGTGGTAGCAAGAACAACAAGCTGTGTGTCACCATTACAGGTCACGATAGAGACTGTTTCTCTGCTGTTTTTTAAAGGATGTCAGCAGGCGAAGGCACAGCCAGAGCAGAGAAAACAGTTTGAATGAGTCATCTGTTATTTATTTTTTTTTCTCACTGTGTGGCCAATGATGTTCAACACCATGGCATGTCCCATGACGCATGCCGTGTCGCACAACTGTGCTGTGGTGCCAGTGTATTTTGCGCTTGAGTCTGCAAAACTATGTACAGAATTTCTTCAAAAAAATGATTAGCAGCCTCGCTGAATCACTGGAGTAACTGCAAATACAGGATTCCTTCAAAGTTCTGATGACCAGCCGGGGGAAAACCATCTCCACGCCAGAGCCTCTAATGAATGCATGAGGAAACGCTGCTAATTGTTTATTTTCTTGTAGTGTTTGTTCATGTCGATGTCTGTCTGTCATCGTATCTGTAACCATCACAACAGCTGAATTTCATCGGGAATGGGTGTAACAAGTGAAACGACATCCATTTGGGGTGTCTATTCTGTAGCTGTCAAGTCTCTAACGTCGTCATAGAGAATTCAGAGGATGGTAAAGGCAACGGTTTTCGTCAATATAACCAGTGCAGATCTGCACTGTGCCTTTTTAGACATGTGGTGATGATGAACAGCCAGAATGAATTAGCAGTTTATTTTAATGTGTTTTCAGTTCTAAGGCTCGTCATTTGGTCTGACTCATTGTTCTCGTCCGGAGAGCTTTCATATTAGTTCATTAAATGATGCATGTTCAGCTCATAGTTTATCGTATTTATCCTGTATTACACTAACCTTTTTTAATTGTTCAAATCTTTCTATACAAGAAGATAATTAATTCCTTACTTTTATCCGTTAACCACAAATACCAAGAATATTGGTTGTAAATCAACCTTCTGAAAACTCAAATCAAATATTGCTGAATTTGAATTTGATGAATCACATCACATGTTAAGTGAACATGTCAAATAAACAAAAACCTCAGTGTTTGCAGACAAAATAATTGTCCAACAACCATAAGTACGGAGATGCACAATATGAGGATTGAGGGAGATTACTGAGTCCTATAATAGAGGATCAGTGGCTCTTTACATAAGAGATAAAAAAGGATAAACGGTGGTTGTTATAAATGATAATTCTTAGCTCTTTAGACTTCAAATTCATATGACAATCTTTTCATAGTAATATTTCTATTTACACACAATTTACTGTATGTACATACTGTTTCTTCAGTTTTCATTCACTGCAGTTTAGTATTTCGTCGTCTATCAGAATTTCCTCACCCACCTGTTATAGATAAGTGTGTTGGTTGAATGTATGAAAAAGGAAATGAAGCATTCAATCTATGTTTTGTTTATGTATTATACAAACATGAAAACGTAAGATTATCCCGCCTGATGCTGGGGGATTTTAAGTTGCATATTCCCAGACATATTAAGAACTCCACAGACAAGTTATCATCGAGGAACTGTAAAATGACTAAAGCATTGAAGTCTCGCAATGAAACGTTACAATTGTTTTCTTTGTAATGAGATACCGGATGAAAAGTGCAATCACCGTTGTGAGGCAGAGGTGTACTTGAGCATCTGGAACAGAGGCAGCGCTTAAAGCAGTGCAGAAAGCAGCTTTGTTGTCTCCGAGCACAAAAGGCTGCTCATTTACAACAGCACACCTGCTGGCTCAGTGGTGGAGTGATGCCAGGGTTTCTTCCCCTACATGCCCGTCAGTTTTTCACTGGCGCACTGGCAGAGATTCCTCGCTTCAGCAGTTAATGACATGGGACACAGAAGATGTGCACGCTCATCAGTTTCAGTCAGGCGTCACCCGGTGAATGAAACGGCCCCGGTTCGGCGCGGTTACGTGCGTAGGTTATTTGTGCTCGCACGTCTCCTCACACTGACATTACATTTTGTGTCTGAACATGGAGCAAAAGATGAGTCTCCGTGGAGGAAAATAACAATGGGCTTTAAAAAATGTCCCAAGGGAGCTGTCACCGTTTTTGCTGTGCACGCTCGCTCGGGGGGGAGCCGATTGTGCCGCGGTGTCTCCTGTTTCGCACGCCTGCATCTGCTTTCTGTTAGTTTTTCCCTTTGTCTTAAACAAACACCTGTCATGGATCGGACGGTGATGGTTGTCAGCTTGCTTGCCGCAGAAGAGCGTGTGGCGACGTTACACACGATTAGCTTGCCAGTTTTAATTGGGCTACCACTCTCTCGCAGCACGACAGTGCTATGCAGCCAACTGTTGTTTGTAATGATGCAGGGTAAACAACAGAGGGTTTTTACTGTGACAGTAGAGGACTTGCAGAGGTCCCGAGGACGTCGGGATCTCGCACTCGCGCACGAAGGCTCGCAGAATAATGTAGAGACAGCCTTTTTTATTGTCTCCCTCATACCCTCCTCAATTGTGACCGTTTGTCTCTGATCTCTGCCACTTGAATTTGAACACGCCGCGTCTCTCGTGTGATATTTTTAAGCCTCTGGTATTGATTATGAGAGGATAATACAGGGCCTTGATGTTTTGCCCTTCAATTATCCCAGCAGATTGCTTTCTTGACATTTTCTTGCTGTTGCACCTGATGAAATGGCTGTTTATCATTTTGCTTGTTACGCCTCAGTAGTTTTTCGCTATGTGGGCCATCACATCTCATCGTCAAGCTTAACATTTTCTCCTCAACATCATAAAAATCTGTAGAGCATGCTTTCCAAATAGCTTTCTGTCTTGTGGAGTTGGGCTTTTCGGTGTCACTGTGATTTAACTTGACATAGCATGTTGTCAAGTACAGCGCCACTATCTGTTTGTTATTCAGAGGTTTGGTTGTGTGTGTCATGATGTAAATTCTTCTATTTTCAGTAGGATGTATTTCTCTGTATTCAGCAAAGGGGGTGGGTGAATGTTATTTCAAGTCCAGGGTAAAGACAAATACCATGATTTAAAATGTGATATTTCACTGTAGTTCAACTGTTGTTAACCATGTATATTTTATATAAAGATGGAGGAAAGGAGCAGCCAAAGTGTCTCAAATGGCCTGCCTGCCGTCTTTTTCCCAAAGATGGTATCTGTTATTTTTGCTGTTGCATATAGTGCATTGAAGTATTTTCTACTATTTAGTTTTAATCATTAATTAGATGCTTGGGATGAACGTCAAACGTCAACCAAGACGTTGCATATGAATAAGATCTCCACGTCTGGGATGTTTTGGCTCATTGTCTGTGCAGTGGGAAAAAGATGAGACTTAACCTCCATCGACATGTACAGTCAGTGGTTAAGATTCAAATCTAAAGCTCCTTTGGACAAAGCCTTATTTAAGGTCTCATGAGTTGTTGGAAGTACTGCAAAAACTTCTTTGTTTAAAAACATTATTTTATATTCGTGGAAGGGTTTTTTAGTGACTTGGTCAACTGTGGTCTCTTCACGTCGGAAAGCAAAGGTCAATCATTTGTGCGATTGAAGACAACAGTGTGAGAGTTATCTCTCTTTTATTGTCTCTCATTATTGCCACAGCAGCAAAAATAGATTGTGACTCGATAATGTGTAATGGAGTCACTTCTCCTAATAAACCAATAACCTTCTTATCTGTCAGCATTTGTGCTATTGTAATGCCTTTACGGCTTTCGGAAGCAGTGTTATTCCTCATTCTGCAGTACAGACAAGTGCATACCATAAATATACCCACAAAACCATCTTCAAAACTGGTTCTTAGACTTTGCTGGAGGAAGCATTCAAAGTATACTTGGCTTGGGTGTTGTGTTTGCAGACCTTTAGCAACATCAAACATGCAGCTCAGGTACGACGGAGGCACGGAAAATAAACTGTGGACACTTAATACTTGCATGCAATGTGCAGCATCCCAGCTTTACCTGGATAAGGATTACTCTCTAAGAATTGCTTTGCCCTGTGTTTGTTGTTCTGTCTCTGTCCTCTGCAGGCATCATGGACTCGGCCTGAGCAGCACAAGGTATTCGAAATGCATGACTTTTCCCACACAGCCATCCATCTCTCACGTCAGGGGAGTCTAATTCAATTCTGGATGGATGCAGATCAAAATTCTTGATCAAATAAAGTTTAGGGATAATAGAAGAGGGTTGAAGAGAGAGCAAAGCCGTAACCAAACAGGCCAGTTCTATAATCTGTCCGTTCGTTTGACTCATTCGTTTTCTATTAAACCATAACTTGCCGCACCCTACTTTAGCCAGTAGGCGTGACAAAACAATTTGACATATATCTATTCTTTAACTTTAAAACACGATTCGATCAAAACCTGCTTGTTATATAGGCAGACTTTCTTTTCTAGGTAAAAATTCACACCTCTAACATATCCATCCCCCCAGCCACATGTGCAGACTGCCAAATCTTGATCGTATATTCTTTATTGTTTCTTTGACTAAAGATGACTAAATTTCTTCAAAGAAAATGAAAGATGTCTTTCTGCAGCTGCCCAGATAATAAGAGCCAGGCACATTTGAAATTTCTGAAAGAAAGTGAACCTTTGCCAAAAAAGCTCTGCCCACATAATGTGTTATGCATATGTGTGAAAAATCGTGAGAAAAACCACTTCATGTTAAATATTTCTGCCAAATGCTCTGCACAAAAGGACGGAGCTCATTCTTTGGCTTTCACATGAACAGAAAGTGTGCTTTCACTGAGTATGACATCAGTATTTCATTGTTATTTATAGATTTGTACCACTTCCTGGGAACTTAATATGTATTTTTAGACCATTTGGTCCCAGAAATAGCCTCGATGTTTTACTTTTAAAATTGCAGTGACTGCACTACACAGAAACTAAATGGATCTTTTCCTTGTACCCCATTCAAAAACAGTTCTAAGGATCCTTTTTCCACTCGTGTTTTCAATACTTGGACTTTTCATCAGGTGATTTCACAAAAATCAGGCAACCTCATACATTAAAAGCCACTCCGTCCTCTTAAGATTCTCAGTCGAGAGCATCAAGATATCGACAAGCACGTATCCTCGAGCACACTCGTAACTCAAATACTGTATATGAGGCTTCCCTTGATATTGTACCAGTACACAGGCAACAGATTTATGCTTTACAATTGTGAGTTTGTTGATTTACTATAATAATGGAGAGTATGTTTGCAAAGTGAAGCTGAGAGGTTTTGTTACAAAGTACAGAAAGGAAAGCAGACACTTTCCTTGTGTGTCCATGCTCCTCCATGGTCCCAGTCTCCTGCAGCTTAAGAAGCTGTTGGATTGCTCCGGTTTGATTTATTAGAGGAGTTTGCATCTGCAAATCTTGTTTTCCCTCCTTGTCCTCCTTTTGTTATATCCCATGTTTTCACGTGGACATGAAAGGTGACGTTACACCCATTTATAACAGGGTGTAAAAGCAAAAATTATGACCTGCACGGTTTAATAAAGAAAGCCACTGTGCTGCATTATGCATTAACTTTGAACAGTATAGTGATGAAACATTAATGAATCACAATATTAAACTGCAGAGAACACATCATTTCCCTCTGGTAGTTAATGATATTCCGAGCTTGATATAAATTGTAAATGGCTGCAGCCTCTTTGAAACTTTGATTTCTCCTGAACGTACAAGAGAAAGCAAAGGAGAGTCAATGTTGAAGCAACAAACCTGAACACACAATGGCGGCATAGTGTTGCATGTTGCACAGATGCAGGAATCTGTAGTTGAGAGGGAGCGTTCTCTGCTCTGGGGGTCAGAATAAAAGGTTAGTGTGTTATGTAAGTGTCTCTGTGGTCCTGCTACCCGCTCTGCATAATGAATGGCCCCAGACATGCTTTGTCTATTGAATGTGAACACAAACTATCAGGGGTTGCTCTTACACTGCCACACAGACCAGGGCCTAATTTAATATGTATAAAAGCAGATGGGCCATTGTCTCTCCTCAAAGCGACGAATGCAACCAGAAGAGAGGCTGACATATTGAGCAGGAACGGAGCAATTCACAATTAAACACAAAAGCTTACTGTACACACACTCCAACGTCCCAAATCCATAAATTAAATTTGAATAGGTCGAAGACTTGCCGAAGCTGGGAGTTACTGTCTTTATCTAGAGAAATGTTGTCTGCTATTAGCAGCATTCGAAAAACAGTTGCATTGTGATTCACAGACGGAGCAACTAATCATTGCAGTCCGTATAATAAAAGCTTGAAATGTACGAGATTTACTCTGTGAATGAAACTGGCGCACGTACTTCTACGTGAAAGGTAACACCGAAACACTTGCGTGTCACACAACAACAGTCACAACAACACGGAGCTGTTGACCTTGAAAGCGGGGAAGCTTCTTACGGCTGAATGCCGTACCTGTGCCTATCAAGTTAATGAAACCAAGTGTCTCGAGAGCAGGAAGGTCATTTACTCATCTCATTAGCCAGCTGTCTGTTACTCACCAGGTTTTAAACATTATGCGACTTGGCATGTGTCCTCCAACACAGAGTGGGGCATTTGCTCAGCTCACAGTCAGAGGGATGGGAGGAAAACCCCACATGGAATTAGACTGTAATGTTATTTAATGAAAAAAAAAGCATGATGGGGTGCAATGACACTAAGTCATAAGTGTCTGACACCATAAAAGTGTGAGTGTGTGGCGCTAATGCGCCGTCTACTGGCATGCATCATCATATTTCATGAGCTGGTAAGCCCTCATGAGAAAAGCTCTCGATGGTTTCTGCTGCCTCCTGTCATGAATTATTGATCAGCTCCCCTGCACTGTCAACTGTGTCCTTATGTTTCCACATCTTCGCGGAGCAAAATGTGCCCGTTTCATTAATGTAATGTCTGCGCTGCTCATTAAAGGCCTGCTCTTTCTCAGGTCATGCATCCCACTCCTCAGCCCAAATGTGTTGCGTTGATGTGAATGTGCAATAAAGCAATTGGGAATAAGCAATGTGCATGGTTTGTTTTGCTAAGCAAAGCCATTCCTTTTCTCATTTAGAGTCTGGACGGAAATGTGGTGGTGAGGAGTGACGCTCGCGTGTCCTCCCTCACCCTGAAGGATGTCAAGTACACAGATGCTGGCTCATACCTTTGCACAGCTCGCAGTGCCATCGGAGAGGATGAAGACTCTGCCTACCTGGAGGTCCGCTGTAAGTAAACAACATAAGATAAGCATTATATTTGTCATCAGAATATTTTCAGGGCATGTTTAAAAATATTTTCACTGTAAAAAAAAAAAAAACGATTCGGCAGAAATTTTGTTTGTGGGTTATTCTCTTTTTTTCCTCAGACGCCCCAAAAATACATGGTCAAGTAGCAGTGTATACCTGGGAGGGAAACACAGTGAATATCAGCTGTGAAGTCAAAGCTCATCCCGATGACGTGTCCATTGTTTGGCTGAGAGACCGACTGCAGCTGCCCAACTCAAACACCACTAACATTAAGGTCTTCAGGACTCCATCAGTTAGCTTCCTGCAGGTACAAACGCACGTGTCAGGACAGGAAATGCAATCTGTGTTCACACATGCAGCCCTCCCGTGCACACACGCACACACACGTGCCCACACACAACCTTCCTGTCATCAAGATTTCATGACCATGGGCTTGGAAGTGAAAGGTTTTCTCTCGGCTCCATTGTGTAAAAAAAAAAAAAAATAAGATGAATAATTCAGCAGGGGGGAATCTCACCGCCACATGAAAGGGGCTACGCTAATGGACAAACACAAAGGTCACCTTCAGAGCATTTGACATACAGGTTAGGTTCTTCTGTTTTGGTTCACCGCCCCTCATGTGTTCTCTGTTTCCTTTTTTTCCATATTCCCCCTCCAGATAACCCCGGAGTCGGAAAATGACTTTGGGAGCTATAACTGCTCTGCCTCTAATGAGATGGGCACAGAGTCCAAGGAGTTCCTGCTCATTCAGGCTGGTCAGTGACATCACTGTGATTGACATGTTTACCTACTTACTTATTTCATTGACAAATGCACACTGATCAGAGAGAGGCCATCTATGTACAGTATATCTGCAATAAGTGTGTATGAGGGAATACTAACCAACGGTGAGTTTCACTGTAGCACACAAATACAATATGTTACATTGTATTTTGGCCTCAGAAGTGTGTTTTTAGATCAAGACACCCAGTGTGGTTTGAGACTGAACAGAGCAGAGATTGTTTGCGCATATGAAAAATTAAGACAAAAAGGTGAATCAACCAAAATCAAACAGTTATTTCCTCGTGACCGCTTTGACAGAAATGAAACAGATCCAAGCCTTTTATGCAGGGCTCAGAAACATTTTACTTTGTATTATTAAGCACTAGTATTAACTCTCTCTGCTATTTTTAGATTTAATCCAGAGATGAAAAGCTTGTGATGGATTCAGTCATATTTAGCCAAACTCACCATTTCTTTTTAGTCATTTCTAGTCTTGTTTTAGATGAAACCAAGAATGTAAATGCTTATGTGATGGATCTTAATGACAATGACACTTCTGTTTTTTTCTCATCAGGTTTGCCATTTACTTCCCAGCAATTGTCTATCTCGAGGATGCGTTCATGTTTTTATTCACATTAAATTTGAACTTTGTTCAAATATCAACTGGTAACTTCTTTCTCAGTGGAGCACTGATGACAGCGCAGAGATAGTTCAACTTCTTTTGTGAAGAATCTTCAGATAAGCGTGAACATGCTGGAATAGAAATGTGCAGTGCAGCCTTTTAGAATAACTCGTTAAAAACGTCGTATAATTTCTATCTCATGTGTTCATTATGAAGTCAAACGAGCAGTTAATCAAAGTTACAGCATTTAACTCAGACACGTGCTCACCACCAGTTAAAGCCTTAGACTGTACTTAACATGCCCATTAGACAAATGGAGCAGAGAGCGGGGAGCTGATGCAACTCTGCTTGAAACCACAATTGTCAACTGAATGAATTAAAAACACCCTCTGATGCACTCGGGGCAGGATATGGTTAACTGCTGTTATTACAGTCATTTTCTAATACACAACTGTGGTCAAATGAGAGTGCTTCATTCATACATGATTTTTGCCAACAAATAAAAAGTCAAAGAATCATTAGCAATCGTATATTTTGTACTAGAAAGTGAAATGAAGCAATTGCAAAATCCCTATCGATTGTCTTCAGTCCCAGGATTTTCGATTGGCATTATTTCAAAATGACTTTGAGTCGTTCACCTTTTATCTATTTTTCGTGTGCAGCTTTCAGTCCAAGAGGAGAGAGTCTTTACTGTCACAAGTCATAGATGTCTAACAAAGAAGATGGAGCAGATTTTCCGTGTAATTTTGTTCAGTTAGGAGCTGTTAACTTACTTTAAGTGTAATGGATCAATGGATTCTGACGGTGTTGATGTGCTGCAATCGCACACGTTTTGTCGCAATCACACAGAATTGCCTCCTTCTTTTCCAGAGGTGCCCTCGACTCCATTCATCAGCGAGGTGAGACCCTTCTCCACCACAGCACAGATCCAGTTCGAGGAGCCCGACGCCAGTGGAGGTGTTCCTGTCCTGAGGTACAAAGCAGAGTGGAGGACGCAAGGCAGGGGCGGCTGGGCTCAGACGGTCTTAGAGGTTGGAGATGGTAAGAGCAGAGTATGAAATTAGAAAGTGTCTTTTTCTGGGAGAAGATAAAGAGTTGTATTTTAACAGCATGTATTTGTCCATTGAGTGTGTGTTTAAATCCACTTTCTGACAGTTTAATGGTGAAAAATTGGTTCCCCCTCCGATTTTATGGTTAAAATGGGTTCTATTAAATCTCTTAATCCATCAAGGTTGAGTTTTGCGTGTAACATGCTATAAAACCAACACAGTGCCATCTACCGTTTGATTTACATGCCAGATGCACTCGCACTACAGCAGAAAACTATATAATTGGGAATCTGCCAGGTGGTGAGAGAGAGAACGACTCTGTGGAAGAAACGGTGCCAGCGCATGAACACACCATCTGCGTGTGGACTGAGTACATTGCACATGTGTTACGTGCCCCCTTATGTCGGAACATGTTACTATTTTGATAAAGGCTCCTTGAAATAACAGTGGAAGTGTTATTGACTTCAGGTCTTGTTTCTTTTGATCAAAACCACCAGCATGAACAGAATGTACCTGCCATTATCTTATTTTAAAACCTGTATGCCAGTGGGTGCCTTGATGACTCATTTTTAGCTTGTAGACGCTGTCCTCAATTTTGCCGGTTTATACAGCAGGGTCTTAAAAAGAAAATCAAAAAAAGTCAAGATTTCTTATACCGTCAGAGTGTATTGCGAAAACTCCGTGAACTCCCTTTTTAGTGACGAGGCTGTTACGAATGTCTATAACACATAATACAGAAAATAAGGTTATATCTAAATGTGTGAAACCTACTGAGTGAACACAGTATGGCTAAAGCCTCGGTCACCCACTGGGTGAAAGCTCTGTGGCTGCCTGCCTGCACACACACACTCTCTCTCTCTCTCTCTCTCTCCTCTCCCCCCCTCTCTCTCTCTCTCTCCCTCTCTCTCTCTCTCTCTCTCTTTCTCTGCTTCCTGTTCA
>JAFBJT010109087.1:28198-41119 GCA_016785325.1 Chascanopsetta lugubris
CACACACACCCTCTCTCTCTCTCTCTCTCTCCCCTCTCTCTCTCTCTCTCTCTCTCTCTCTCTCTCTCTCTCTCTCTCTCTCTCTCTCTCTCTCTCATTATCGAAATGACTATGCCCAGACATCAGATAGTTTGATATATTATGTAATATGAATTATCTTAATGTGTATTTAATGTTACCTCTGTCACGCATTGATAAAAGCTTGGGAGAGCAATGTTTTGACAGGTATGTATAATTACAATAACTTTCTCCTTTTATCAGCGGCACAGTTTGTGACATTCTGTTGAAAGTGGATAAGAAAACATCGGAATGGAAATGATTCAAACTCGTTACTTAGGTACAATGGGAATGTGTTTAAATGGCATTGAAAAACAGGTCAAATGAAAGTGCAACTGCCGCAGGTTGTAATTGGCTCTGCTTCGATTCGCATATGACAGGAACACAAGACCTGAGTGAACACAGTCATTTTGCTTCCACCTCGTACACCGAGGCTGATCCCTCCTCCGTTCCTCCGTCACACTACCCTCGTCTTCCAACCACTGACATGTTAGAAATATCCACCCATCTATCTTTTTACATCGTCGCACAGCGTTCGGCATTTTTATTTCATCTTCTCCATTAAGGTCCAACATTATCAACATTGATCTGGCATGTGGATCTTATGAAAAAAATAATCACCCTCTCTAGACTGATTTATGTGTTTTTCAAATATTAATGCATTGAAATGAGGGTCAATGAATTGAGCTAATGGCAGTTTAATTGTGATGGAATGAATTATGCATGTATTGTGGGAACAGGGTGTGTTTGTTTAAGCACTAATCAAAATGATCAAGGTGTTCTCAGCGGGGACTCTGTCTGTGATATGTTGGAACAGGCGCCGTCAGCGAGGTGATGATCACTGGCCTGAACCCCGAGACCAACTATGAAATGAAGTTGTCAGCCATCAATGGAAAGGGTGAAGGTGAAAGCAGTGCAGTAGAGTTCTTCAAAACGGAGCCCGTCAGTAAGTGACTTTTTTTTTGTTTTTTGTTTTTTTCCTTTAACCTTTCTCCTCAATCACACCACCACAGGCCCAGAGTCTGTGACTTGGAGTAAGAGGTGCTTGTTTGTCCCTGAGCTGATGTTTAAACTCGAAGAATTGAGTTCCTCAGCAACACACAGGTCAGCGCAGAGACTTCTGACAGAGTCTTTTCAGTTTTAGGTCGGCCCCCCTCTCGGTTCCCTTCAATCCAGGAGTAGGATGTAAAACAGGAACTAACCCTCACTCCTCCTCCTCATTCTGTCTTTTCAGAAAGATTGTTGAAATCTAAGAATATCCAAGAGGTGTTTTTATTGTTTTGTTCGAGTGGTTTGATGGTATCGTAATTGAATGAATCAGACTGGGATCAAATCACATAATTCTTTGAAATCCATAGTTTCACAGCAGTTCACTGGGCTCATCATTGTTTGCAAATCATGAATTTATAGTATGAATAAGACTGATTCCTCACTGGCCTTCCTGTAAGTGTTGAACTCATTGTTCAGCTTACAGCTCCCTCTGTTGGTCGAGGATGCATGTCTTTGACTACTGTGCCTTTTATGGATGTCAACAAATTTGTGTCCCAAACAACACATTGTCATTTTGTCTGTGTGACGCCCATATCCTCATATTTTCTTTTTTTTTTATTGTAACAATCTTTTTTTATTCATTTCCCATCATCTGTCTGTCATTTCCATCAGGTTCCATTCATAAGCGTAAGTGATTTCTCTCTTTTTGTTCAGCTGCTAGTTTTAGTTTCACTTTGGAATTTCCCCACTGTGGGAAGAATAAAGGTATAAACTCATGTCTAATCTACTTCATCATGATTGTGTTGGATGGTTTAAATTCTGTTTATCTTTATTAAATTATGAAAACACACTGCAGCTTTCATACGTTTATGTAGCATTACCTCATGAGTTTGGACCAGCATGTCTAACCTCCATCCCACTGTTGTGTGACTAACTCTGAAAACACAATGTCTCCAATATTAAATTCCAAATTCCAAATTCTTGTTGTATTACATATAGTGCAGGTCTTTGACAAAAGGTAAACCTTTGGACGTAATTCAACGTTTCATAGAAGTGATGAATTACACCTGTGTACACAGTGTTTAATGTCTGTCCAGTTAATAAAAACAGACTAATTAGAGCACCCGGAATAAATAAAGTGGAACATTTCTAGGAAACAGGTAGGATGACAGGAGGTTTCACTTCACACAATCTTTGAAGCTGTATCTTAAAACAGCCCAGGAGCCTCCTTTGGCTCATTCCAGCATAAAAGTGACAGTCATTAAAACATGTTTTGTCTCCTTGTCTCCTCCTCTGGGTCTGCCAGTGGAGTCTTGGTAAACTCTATAGTGAAGTGTCATTACAGAGATCCAGGTAGACATTTGTGCAGACAACTGATTCTAATTGCCCGCTGTCTTCTCTGTTATGTCCCTAGACGGCACTTTTCATTTTTTCACTGAAGACACAGGTTTGTGTTATAGTGAGAGAATAATAGACGATTAGTTTTTTTTTTTAGTGCTGTAGCTGTTTTTTTCCGCACAGTATTTTCCCATCACCCTAACCTATTAGCTCCATTTATAATTACTCTAAAGTATAGAAACATGAGTACATTCCTCTAGAAATAGTGTTTGACCTCATCATCCACAACTCCTATGTCTTCAAATTATATCACATGAATTCAAGTTCCCTGTATAATGCGATCATGTTTATTTATTGCTTGCGACTGGGGCTGCAGTTAACTATTTTGACAAGTGATTATCCTTTTCATTATTTTGTCTGTTTTGGACAGTGCTCTCTCAAAACACTTGAAAATTAAGAGGAACAGAAGAACTGAATGTGCCACAAAAAGAATGCAAATGTTGGATGTAATATCATTTCATAGTCCATGGTGCATTTACTGCCCCCAGGTGACATGTAGCATACTTTCAAACAGACCAGATTAGAATTCCTATTTTTGATAATTGACCACAATTGATTGAATTGAGAACATCTACATCTGAATTAAGCTCAGCAGCCTTGATTAGATCACTGAATTGTAAAATAAAGCCAAAAGGATGAAGCCATTGGGAGTTTATAATATACTTTTAACATTATAAACCCAACAAGTTCATTTTGTAGCTTTGTTGTGATTCTACGTCTATTTTACTTTGTCTCGGGGTCATTTCCGTTTGTCTGTCCACTGCTTCTACCCGCGTTTTGTCATCTGTTATGTTGTCCATGTCTTTCTTCCTCTTCCCACTACTCACGTGTGCATTTCATGTGACTGTTATTTGCCTTGCATGGTGCTGATGATCTGCTCCACTTGGCAGAAGGTAATGTGACGTTGCAGATTTTTTTATTTGTAGAGAAGATTCCTAACTGTAACCGGAGAAGTCTGCAAATTAGACAACACTTTAAATGCTTCTCCTCCATCATGTTAATACATGTCTGCCGCAGTCGTATTAATCAAGTCATGTAGAGGATTGCTTCAGCGGGATAAATGAGCAAGAGCCAGAGCTGTCGTCACGGTAATACATCACAGTCAGGAGTGTTTAATATCAGTGGCACTTGGATGGTGCTGATATCACGCTGCCTCTGGGATGTTAACTCGCCTCTTTATGGGATGTTTTACTATAAATCAAGTGTGTAATAAACAGTTTCCTCTAATCACATGAAAATCATAATCTGCATCCTCCAATCTCCCCGCGAGCGCGCTCTGGTTCTCGATCAACACCTTTCGGATTCCTGTTCAGTCCCGTAGCTACTGTTCACATTACCTCGTCCACATTGTTTATCTTGTTTCATGTTTAACTCCAGAGTCTCAACACCATCGATCCAGATCTACTAATACACATTAATTGAGAGACTTTTCCAGAACCTGGGTGATCAGTGGAGTGAAACGCTTGGTCATCTTGGCTACCTCAGGAGCCTTTTTTAAAGACCGCATTCCTCATTATCTAATGGACAGACTTTACATTAAGATGGATGACACATTTTTCAAATAGCCAAACTATCCATTTGATCACCACCACTCTGTGATTCTGCACAGTGATGATCATCTCGTAGGGTTATTGCCTCGCACATCAGAGAATAATTGACTTCACATGTACGTACGCTCAGTGTGGTCCATTCCCTCAACACGAAGGAGGCAGAGTTTATGATCTATGCAGCAGTTATCCACCAGTGGGCGATCAAGATGATTTGACTTGACTTCTGGGAGCTATGGTGTCGCCCATTTTAATATAGAACCTACGCTTTAAACTAATTGGATCTACTCGGAGGTGGAAGGTTTGTAGAGATTTCTCCAGAGAAACCCAGGAGACAGCCATTTAAAGTTCCACAGGTTTCAAATAAATAAATAAATAAATCCTCATATCTAAAAAGAAATGGCTACGTTTCGTCAAAATGTGGCTTATGGCCGTGCCCCGAGGAGCTCCGCAAAGCATAATTGCTTTCTAATTTATTAAAACAACTAAAGATTGCTTTTAGAATTGTATCCTGAGCTTGATTTAATACATTTCCTTTTGGCTTCTGTTGAATACATGTATGCCCTTTATACCTTAGATAGGTGAATATCAAACATGTACTGTAAAATGCGTACACCTTATGAAAAATATCTTCAGTGTGACTAACCATTTACCCACAAGTCTTATATGACACTCAGAGAATGTCAATCACCTTCCGCCAAAATGTTGCTGAGCAACTCGGAGTGAATCAGATGTGACATTTTGGTAATTAGTCTCAGTTCAGATCATCTTGAGGCAAGTAACTAAGGAGGCACAGGCAACCTTAAAGTGCAACAAAAGGAGAAGCATATCATTTCAAACTCTTTTCTAATCAACTTTTCTTTCTTCCATCCAGCAATTTCATAGGTGGGGAGACTTAACAAGTAACACATCTAGATCTGTATGCGTCTTTCATGAAGGCACCCAAGTAACATTGCTGCTCCTGTCTACCTGTAGGGAATCCCAACCCTCCTAAGATTGAAGGGGTTCTTCAGTCAAAAGGCAACTCACTCAAGGTCAGCTGGACCCAGCAAGATGACGGTGGCTCACCCGTCTTACATTATCGTGTGCACTACAAACCAGTGAGTATGGTGTTTACCCAGAGGCTATATTAACAATTCTCATTCGTGTAAAAACTATTTCAAGCACTATCACTTTCAATAGTTAAAGTAAACTCTTCCCCATCTCACATCACAGAAAAATGAAAACACTCTTCTTTGAATATTTGCAGTTAGAATTTTAAGCACATTTCAATCACGTGTTGATGATTTACGTACGTATGTACCAAAAAAAAAAAATCAACTCTATCCGTCGATGTGTCCTCAGACACAAGCGACGGAGTGGAAACCGGAGATCCGGCAACCCGGCCACAGCGAGTATGTGGTTCTCAGTGGGCTGCTGTGGGACACGGAGTACAGTGTGTTTGTGGTGGCAGAGAATGTGAAGGGAAAGTCGCAGCCAGCCACCATGTCCATCAGGACGTCCACTGAGCCAGAAGCTATCCCAGGTACCGTCCCTCCAGTCACTCGCATTAAACTGGAACTAAACAGCCAGACAACTGGGAGCCAAACTCAAAGCTCAGAACGCCTGAGCGTCAAATTCTATTTTTAACCTCTCCATCTCCACAAGGTGAATGATGACAGCTGAATAAATATACAGAGGAAGAAAAAAAAAAAGATAGATTTCCTGGACAGTGTTGGGCCAAAGATGATTTTCCGGCTGAATTTTCTCACTTTCAAGTTTTGACAGCTCTGGTTAAATGAGCTTGAGTTTGTGCTCACAGAACTGGGACCGTCGCTCTTGTCGGAGGATGAAACATTCCTCCGTGTGATTTCTCTGTACTTGTGTTAACTGCTGAAGTAGCGAATAGATAGGCAAGTTTGTTGCTTTACATGCACCAGTGATAACCCCAGAGTAACTCGCACCTCGAGGAAGCTGCGGCAGCCTCTCTCATCTAACCACAGAAAAACCACAGCCTCTAAGATTGACTTTAGGTGACAGACACTACCGAACGCTCGTCTGAAACATCCCCGCGCACCATTACATCATCCTCTCACTTCGTCTCTAATTCATTTTCCAATCCAAAGCATTTCCCACTCACTCACCTCTGAGGCACCATCGAGTCAACATGTAGATTCCCTCTGTGATGTGCTTTTGCTTTGGTGTGTTGCCAAGTTATTTTCTCCCTTGATACGAAACTCTGTTTTGTTTTCTTTTTACTTTTAGTTTTTTCAGACCTGACACATTTTCACTTTCTCTCCGTTTTCCCCACCCTTCTCTTTTTTCCTCTTTGTTTCCCTTCATTCCCTCCCCTTGTGCTCGTCCTTTATTCTTTCCCCTCTCTCCCCCCTCTCTCTCTCTCTATCTCTCTCTCTCAATGTCCCTGCTGTCTTGCCTGGTCCTGGACACTGGTGTGATGGCCCACATGAACATTTTCGTCCCGACCTGTGTGCATTTTGCTGTTTTCGGGGGGCTTGTGCTGTCTTCATCCCCCTCAGCCACTCAGGGCTGCTCATCTGTGACAAGCTCTTTGGTATCACTCATCTTATCCCTCATCACTGCACTTCTGCTGTCCTAGTAGAGGAGCGCTCCTCTTTTCTCTGGCCTGGCTATTTGTCTCTTTTGGACGCGTCCACTCCCAAACAAAACAGACTCGGTGCTGCTCAGCTTGAGAACAGAGCAGACAGACTTGCTGAACCAAAGGCAGTGGAAACCCTGCGCCTCCCACCGATTCACTTTGCTCAGCATTAGCACAGGCCCCCCATCATCAGTCCTAGAAAAGAGACGAGTGCCACCTTACCGTGAAGAACAATAGTGGTGTTGAAATGGAGTCATTTTAGAAATAGCACTTAAAACTTTGTAATGGCTGAGTGCTGGACCTGGGCGTTTACATCTGCAATGTATTTTTTAAATCACTCACTAAAATGTTCGGTATATGTTTGTAAGATTAACATTTACACGATTGAAAACAGGTAACTCCAAAATATTTGCAGTAACAACAGCATAGGGGAGAAGCCGTGCATAGAATTATAACAAGAAGACTTATTTTTGATGTTCAGACGTTTCTCACGAACGTCTCTCACATATTTAAATACACCAGTTTTTATACATTTATAACTGGACGGTGCTTTACTCAGCTGTAGTAACAAGTCGACCTTGTTAACATGTTCATTGTATCCGTTTCAGTCGTCTGTAAACTAAATATATTTTAGAGCATTGATGTCTTGCTGACAAAGGACTTTACACAAACTGTGATAATGCAATACAGCTTTTTATACATTCGTTTGTCTTCTGCATGTGTAACTAGCAATTCAGTTGAAGTCTCAGTTTGCTCTTCCCTCTAATACCAAATAAATGTGTTGAATATTTATTTCAAAATGTTTCCTTGAAGAACAGCCACCCTCAATCTCACTCACCCATTTCCATACAAATTTCTCAACTCGCCTCATTTTTACAACAAAGCTGTTTGATAAATAATGGAACACGAGTGAGACAGCAGAGTCAACACAAACACACAGTGCATCCAAATTCAGACAGAGACAACTAGAACCTATCGGTGCCCATTGAAGGTGAGTGTTTTCTGGAAGCGTGTGTGGTTACAGTAGAGTAGCTGCACCTTATTTTGTTGTTCCTGGCTGTTTGTAGAAAAAAGTGTCTTGTCACTCTTGCTAATTAGTCCCCCTCCCCCCCCGCCCCCCCTTCGTCTCCTCCATCTGGCAGATTTGGGTGAGGAGGCACCGCTCTCCATGAGCACCATGCTCTTGATCCTTGTTGTGGCATTTGTGCTGCTGCTGCTGGCAGTGGATGTCACCTGTTACTTTGTCAACAAATGCGGCCTCATCATGTGCCTCTGTGGCAAATCTGGCACGGGGACCAAGGGACACAACCTGGAGGAGGGCAAGGCGGCCTTTGTGTGAGTACTGCTGACACTTGCTTTACACGCGGTTCAATCTGTGCATCACTGACCCTCAGTCGGCTGAGCGTTGAGCTCGAGTTACACTACAGATCTTCACACGCACAAGTGCATTTGATTTGATGTTGAGACGATTAACCACTCGACAAACAATCATCATTTGGCTCTGTAATTCCCCCAAACTCGGTAAAAACCTTTCAGACATTTGTAGGGATTGTGTTGTTTTACCGCTCACCACTTTGTGATAATCATTTTTCTAGTCGCACAGCATCATTTCCAACTGCAACTAACAAGCTAGAATAAAAGGCACCTAACACTATCACCACTCCCTGTTCACCAGCAAGTGGTATAAAGAGAAAGTTAACACACAGTAGATTCGACATGTTTGTCTACTTCAAAATAAAAGCTTTCTTTTCACACTGGCAATTGAAGTGTAAACTGTACATTGAGTTTCCTTCTTAATACAGTTTATCCCTACAAAATACAACTGGCTCTCAAATGTTGTAACCACCTCTGCCAGGTTTGTGAGCCAGTGGCATTAGTGTTGTGTCTCCCCTGGTGGCAAGTCCCTCCAAACTTAAGATAGTAATTCTTACCATCTACTTGTATGGCAGTGCAATTATGCCATGTGGCTTGCTCATGAGATCAGCCATAATTACCTCCCTCCCTTATCATCTATACATCTCTCTATTGTGAGTAAATCCATCCTTTAAAGAGCCTCCAGCATGTGTTGAATCCAAGACAGTCTGCAATAACATATGAGCGGTATCTTAATGCCAAGTGTAACTTATCAGCAGCAGTCAAATGAAATTACAGCAACTCGAAACCTCATCCCATCTCTTCATTATTCCTCTTTAAACTAAGGACGGCAGAAAATGTGATAAATAAAGTTCTCACATGCCACTGGATTCTTGTCAAGAGGCCCGGTTTGCTCATTTGCATGTTAAGCTCTGATGTCAGGTACAGAGGTGCTGTTGTAGCTCTGTGGACACTCAACGTGTGAACATCTAAAAACCATGTCACTTTTGTTGACAAGTTGTTGACACTTTTTCCCCAAAAAATCGAGTTCGAATTTCAGGCTGCCTAGTATTGTGGTGTACGACAGCTTCTTTGTACGAGGTTGACCAACAGCCTGATTTTTGTTTATCATTTTGCATCTGTGGTGTAGAACCAGAAATACTTCCACATTGCATTTTTCAGACGCCATGCCGTGTCAGGAAAGCTTTGCTGCCTCTCCTCCCCTTTCACATCAAAACAACACCACTTTCTAATTTTACTGGCGAGTCAAGGGGGCATTCAAAAGGTCAAGCTGGGGTCAAGAGTTCCCTCCGCTATATCACAAAGCGTGCTCTTTACAATTTAGCCAGCAGAAAGAAAAACACAGCAGGCCGTAGCGACAGTGGCAAACGGCACACCACTTGAAACAGTCCACGGCAGGATTACACAATCCAGGGAAATCAATCAACTAAACTCATCCAGATGGAACTTATCCCAGACAAGCCGCGGATATGTCACAACCTTGGCTCAGGGGAAGCAACATAGAGGAGTTGGGTTTCAGCAAACAAATTCAATGACACACAGGTTAGTAAAGGATAAACAAAGAACAGAGGTGATAGGTTTTAATGCCGCTGAGAGAGAGTGTGAGAAATAGAAGTCGGAAGAGGTTTGCGAAGACGAGTCACCAAGTGCCAGGGATCAGGTTTAGCAGTTACAGAAGACATGACGGTCAGGTGACTCAGGTAAGTCTGCTCAGTTTGTCAACACCATTTTTTCCTTGGATCGCAGTCGATAAAAACTCAGGGACTCTTGCTCTGTCGATCATATAATGAAGAGACCGTCTAATCTTCTCTGCTCCGTCTGTGTCTCTTTGTCTTTGTGCTCTGGAGACGTGAATCGTGACTTCATCTCTTTACCCCGACACTAATGCAAATCCCGTCCCGCAGGAAAGATGAGTCCAAAGAGCCGATAGTGGAAGTCAGAACAGAGGACGAGTGCACGGCCAATCACAACGCAGCAGGTCCGACGGAACCTAACGAAATGACGCCTCTCACGGAGCCAGAGTAAGTAGCCGCTGACTCGCAGCACATCGCGTTTTCCCCCCCGCTCAGGTGTTGTTTAGCTGTCGTGGCATTGCACTCCACTCCAAAGAATAATCGCATTGTTCAGCAGGGTGACATTCGACCTTTGAAATTCTCCGAAACCTTGAGGTCATTCTTGAGTGGAGTCCACTGAACTTCTGGTGTGGCTTTATGTTTTTTTTATTCCCTCTCGGAGGGAGATACTGCACTTTGTGTTACTTCCTCCAGCCGCTGGAGAGTTTCCGTCTCATTGTTACCAAGGTTGAAGCAATACCAGTCAAAGACTCTGAAAGGCTTTAGTCCTCTTGAGTGTGGTCAAATCATGAAGTCATTTGACGCCGGCAGCCATCTCTCATATCAGCGGTCTGCAACAATGAGATGACACAGAATGTCACTGGTACTGTTTAACCCTCATAGGTGGTTCTGCCTGGTGCTGTAATTCTCGGCAGGAGTGCAGGACTGGTGCTCTTCTTCTACATTAGTGTTCCCAGTCGGTGTACTCCGTGTTGTTGTGTGTATGGGATGTACTCTTTGATGTCCACTCACTGCATGACGCCTTATTTTTCTTTCTCTTTCTTTCTCTCACTTGGCTTAAACTGTCGCCGTTTTGTTTTGAGTTCTTATGTCTTTGTGAATTTTTCTTTTTTAATACCAACTAATCCCTTTGCATGCTCTTGTGTGAGCCACCCTTCCTCTGTCACAGTCACCCTGGTGTCTAGTCTGTGTGTCTCTGTTCTCTCCCTGCTCTCTCAGGCTGGCGGCTTTCACTGCTGCTCTGGCACTGGAAACCCTCTCCTCCGTAGCCACCAACTCTGACACAGCCACTGCAACAATTGACCCCGCTCAGGACAGCCCCTCTAGCGAGACCACCACTCTCACTTGTAGCCTGTCCACCCCGGCCAACGACCCCTCGCCCACTCCCATCAGGGCCCCGGCGCCCACGCCGGAGTCCAACGCGACCCCACCGGCCTCCGTCCTCTCCACAGCGGCCGTCGAGGCTAAAATGGCCCCGTTGGTAGAACAAAAAGGAAGCAAAGCCCCCGAAGAACAGGAGACAATAGCCACCCCTCCTCAGACCCCCGAGCCACCTAAACCTCAGAAACCCGGGGCGCCGATACCACCAAAACGTAGACACTCGCCCAAACTTGCTGCGCTGAATGCTAAAGGCAGCCCCCCGGTGTCTCCACTCGCGACGTCCTCCCCAACATTCTCTCCCTATCCCGAAACCAAGAAACAAGCTCCGAGCCCACCGGTTAGCAAGTCCCTCGCCAAACCAGAGCCCGTAGCCTCAGACATGGAGACACCAGCACAAACTGCCTCTGCTCGAGCAAACACTGCCCCCCCAAAACCCGACACCACCGCCCCAGATCCCAGTGGGCATAGCCTTACTGCCACTGAGGCTAACACACCCGCTGACCAAGCTGTCGACAGCAACCCACCCACTGCCAAAGATGCTGTTTTCAGCTCCCCCTCCGTGACCCACACTGCAGAATCTGCTCCTCTGGTTGCAGAGGTCCCCTCTCCTCTTCCCATTACTTCCATCATGGCTCCCGCTCCCCTTAGTCTCGAGGCGCCAGACTCAAACCAACTCCTCTGTGCGCCACCAGACATGTATGACTTTCTAACCCCCGATGTGGGGCCCCGAGGTGCGGAATTAGACTTAGAGCTGACTAACGGGACCGAGAGCTACTTCCATCCTCATTACCTCATTAGCTTAGAGAGCCCGCCCTCTGCCCCCTCTCTGCCCAATGGAGACGGAGCAGACCTCCCCCCCTCAGGCCCAGTTCTGGAGGCATCAGAGACTCTGGCCAAGACTGCTCCTCCTGTCAACGATGAGTACGGCTCCCTCTAGAGGTTTATCTGTGTGTGTGAGTGTGTGTAAGTTGTGCGCCCATTCATTCACCACCGCATCTTGCCATTGACCACACAGTATGGAATATTGTAACGGTAATCTGGTAATGACAGTGGGATAGAGGAGTGGAATGATGCTTTTGTTTCTTTATGCTTGTGTGTGACACTTCTCTGCGGTGGGATCTTTACTTCTGCAGCTTTTGCAAAAAGAACTGATGAGCCTCTTTCAGACACGCAGCCCATTACATACACGTGGCCATTTTTACACACTGGTCAGACTAACGTTAAGGTAACAAAAAACCAATAAATAAATACAATAACAAGAATAATTATAATAATAACTTCCAATATGACACGTCTGAAACATCCAATTAAAGTTCAGGCTGCTGCAGGAACAAGGCAAAATGCCTCTCACAGCCTTTGTTTTGTCACCAATGCATCACTGAAAGCAGAGGCTGGTGATATTTTGCTTTTCTCTTTCTGTCAGTGGGTCGAGCTGTTTACTTAAACCTGACGTATCGTAGTCCTTGGTGCCTCGGAGCATCATTAAAAGCTTCCAATTTAGGAGGAGAATGGCACTCAAAGTTGTCCGTTTCTTTTTTCTTTTCTTTTTTCATCAAGATCAATTCTGTCATATCAACTTCCGTTTGAAACCATTCCCAACACTGTCCACTTATAGAGTTCAGAGTAGGGGTGAGTAGCATAAAGAGTAAAAGATAGGAGGGATTGTTATTAAACTGGCCAACCATGATGTACAGAAACAAGCAGAGCTCTTTGGTGGAGATGAACAAACAATAGAATCTATTGTTTCTCGATTAAAGTGTATCTACAAACAATCATTTAAAGGAGTCAACTTTAATAATGAATTAATCACATTAAAAAATATATATTGACAGGAATCACGGGACCTCCTAAGACGGTGTGGTCGCATTTAAACAAAGTGTTAAAAAAGAACTAAACACTGGCAGACCAGAGGATGTCGTCGACTCCATGTATGAAACGAGTTCTATCTTTAGCGGCAAAAACATTTAGTCTCGGGCAGTTTTTCGAGATGCTGCCATGGACAGTT
>JAFBJT010109090.1:795-11153 GCA_016785325.1 Chascanopsetta lugubris
TCGGGGGAGGGGTGGAGGGGGGGGGGGGGGGGGGGGAGAGGGGTGGGAGGAGGAGGAGGAGGAGGAGGAGGAGGAGGAGCGTGGTGGTGCTGGTGGTGGTGGAGGGAGTGGGGGGTGGGGGTGGGCGGCGGGCCGTGGATGTGGATGGAGAAGGGCGCAGTGAGGGGCTGAGATCGGATCGGAGGGGGACGGACGGACGGAGTGACGGAGGGAGGGAGGAGGGACGGAGGGAGCCGGGGAGAGCCGGGGAGCCAGGAGCGCCGCTGCGGGCTCCATGAGCCGCTCCTGCCGGGACGCAGAGCCCAGAGGAGCCGTGCACCTGCCGGAGCGTCTCCGCCGCCGACAACAGCTCCACCTCCACGGGCCACAGTGACACACACCCGGGCCACAGCACATTGGCGTCGGTGGCCAGTTTGGAAGTTTTGATGCATATGATCACAACCACCATGATTTTTATGATTCTTGGTGCTTCAGTTGTAATGGTAAGACACCGCATACCAATAAATAGCACGTGCACCTTTAACCGCCCGCTGTCATCAATAAACGAATCCGAGGCTCTGTCCTCCTGCCCCATTTCCCCTCATGCTTGTTGTTGTGTGTGTGCAGACGGCAGCAGCAGCAGCAGCAGCAGCAGCAGCAGCAGCAGCAGCAACAGCAGCCTGCTTCTCTGTGTGTGTGCGTGCGTGCGCGTGCGTGTGTGTGTGTGTGTGTAGCTGTAGCCCCTTATTGCTCGTCATGTCCCAGCTGACTGACATGCTCCTTTGCAGGCGATCGCCTGTTTAATGGACATGAACGCACTACTGGACCGCTTCCACAACTACATCCTACCGCATCTACGAGGGGAGGACCGCGTCTGTCACTGCAACTGTGGAAGGTAAATGCCATCATCCTCCTCCTCTTCCTCCTCCTCCTCCTCCTCCTCCTCTGCCAGCTGTATGTGGCGGCGATGCTGTGGTGTGTGTTTTCTGGCCTGCGTGGAGGATTTGTGTCGGTGTTGTTGTCACAGTGCAGTCACACATCTTCATCTGTGTGTGTGTGTGTGCGTGCGTGTGTCGCTGTGCACGCATGGGCTTTGCAGCATCCAGCCGGCGAAGCTGTGCGTGTGTATGTGTGTGTGTGTGTGTGTGTGTGTGTGTGTCGGGGCCATAAATAGGTGGCGAGCGAGGCCGTGCAACAACAGTGTGAGCATCAAGTGTGTGTCACACATCTGATGAGGCGGAGCCGCCGCCGCCGCTGGTGCAGGTGGTGCAGGTGGTCGTCACCTGGGACGAGGGACGAGGCCACATCCACACATTCCATCTGCATTGATGAGAATCCAGCAGGCTGCAGACGAGCACACACACACACATGAGTGGGCCTCCGTCTCCACGCACAGGGGATGTTAGGCGCAGGGTTTTAAAGGTGCAGTGTGTGAGGTTGGGTGGCACTTTGTGGGCAAGTTGCAATGTTTGATTCCAGCTTTGCTCTAAAGATGTTTAGAGTGTGTCTGCTCTGGGCGACTGAGAAAACATGGCCGCCCCCACAGCGGGGACCCACTCCCGATGTAAATATACATTAAAGAGCTCATTGTGTACATGAGTGAGTCTACATTCATGTATACATTCATAAAAAATGAAAAAAAAAGTGTTTTGTAATCCTAATGCAAACCTGAATCGTGAGAGAAACGGACCATTTTACACACTGCACCTTTAAGAGCCCCTTTTAGCCAATGGATGCACCTCAGATGTTGGCTCCTGATTGGCCATACAGGCAACCTGGGGAAGGAGCCTGCTGGCACCAGACTGACACATCAGTTCCATTGTGGCTTTCTTTTAAAGGTAGAGTGTGTAGGTTTCGGTGTCAACTAGTGGTGAAGTTGTGAGGTGCAGCTGGAGACCCCTCACTCCACTTTAACCTCTCGTAGCCCTCATTACAACTCAAAAGGTGCTCACTTTGTCCATTTCCGGGCTACTGCAAAATCAGGATGACGCCCTCTAGTGGACAGAATATGCTCGTAATGTAAATATGACAGGCTCAGTGGGAGATAATAAATCGAGAAGATCTGCACGTCCAGGTGAGGATACGGCCGTGAAGTGTTGAGTGCTGTGGTAAAGCATACGCCTTGAATGCATGAGGTCATGGGTTCAATTCCCAAACTCTCTGTCCATGCATAAAAGCAAATGAAATTGTAGAATTGTAAATATGCTGTATTCCATTCACACCCAGGACCCTTGCAATTTTAGACACCTGCTATGCAACCACCGAAAGCTGAATTAAAGGTGCAATGTGAGGGATTTAGTAACATCAAGAGGTGAGGTAGGGTATTGCAGGTGACCACTCCTCCTTTCAAAAATGCTCTCAATACAAAATATTAAAAATAATTTTGGGCTAATACAATTTTATGAAGTATTTCATATTCCATCTCTGACCTAAATCTTAGACACTGGACCTTTAAAGTCAGAAAAGTCCTCACTAATATATGTGATGTTTGAAGAGTTCATGATGACATCACTGACCCTTATTTTGTAATAATCTCTTTATTAGGCTCATGAGGCCGTGATTTAAACAAGTTATTTGTTTAACACGTGTTAAAGGTGCAGTGTGTAAGGTTTTGCTCATCTTTGTCTCCTCTATAGGTAGAAAGAAAAATACAAATCAATTAGATTCTCTCCTAATCACTGAAATGTACTATGGTTTACACTACCCTTAAATGAGTGGGTCCTCTCTGTGGGGGGCCGCCGTGTTTGTGCAGTAGCCCAGAGTGGGTGGTACTAAACATCTTTTGAGTTTTGAATGACAACCGAGGGCTTGCACAGGTTCTCCTGCACGCACGGAAAGGCGAGGCGATGAATTACGACATGCGGCTTCACCACCAGATGCCCCCAAATCTTACACGCACACTGCAGCTTCCATCAAAACAAAATATCCTCTCGCTGACCCCGGAAACTCTTCTGAATGAGCGTCCGTGGTCTCGCGAACAGCGTGGGTTCGCTGGATGAGCAGAGCAGAGCTTGGCCTCCACGCGCGTGGAGCTCTTCGATCCATGAGACGTGGGGGTGTCGCGACGCCCACGCCGCTCACCTTATCAGCCCCCGGGACGCAGCCGGTGTCGTCGTGTTTGGCAGCAGCCTCGGCGACGCGCTCTGACTTTGTGCGCGGCCGTATCTGACGGGAGATGAAGACGTGGTCTATCGGTGTTTTTCCATGCTAAAGAAGCGACAGCTTCCGAGATACGCGGGGCACAGGTGAATGGGACTTTAGTCGGCTGAAAGATACAGTCAGGCAGCATTAAAATAATCCGTCACTCCATTTACAGGTGCAGGTGCGCGGGCCCACCTCAGGGGAGATTTGTCTCCGGGGAAAATGTGACGGGGGTTCCATCCCCAACGTGGTGGCATCGTTTCATTTAGACACTTAAGGTGCCACAGTGAAAGATCAGCATTTTTTGGTCCACGTTTACATCAAGTGTCGCCGTCTCTCCGGACTAGATTTAACTGTAGACACCATAGACTGTACATATAAAGATGGACGTCGCGTCCATGACGCCAACCATCGGTTTCTGCAGAGGGCTGACAAGGCTCGTAGTGGGCGGTTCGCTCGCCAGCCATCTTTGCCAACGCCTAACTCCTCCTACTTAAAAATGGGCAAAGAGGCGGAGCTCAGTTAGAGCAGGGGGTGGGCCCGTGGTGCAGGTCGACCCAGGAGTCACTCAAGAGGCCACGCCCCTTAATTTTTCCACAATTCAAAACCTGTAGAATAAAAATAAGGGAGTTCGAAAAAAAAAAAAACAATCTTCCGGAAAATGTGACCGATTGAGAGCAACACTTTAAACATGTTGCATTCACCTCGGGGAGTCTATGGGGATAGACTCGCTTTTGCCTCAAGTGGCCACCCTGTGAACTGCAAGCAGTTCCACTTCCACACCCCAGGAGGTTGCTGCTTGAAATAAGCTGAGAAGCCGATGACATCATCACCAGTGGACACCAGTTTGAATATAAGTAAGGCGTTTAGCAAACGAACAAAAAGAAATGGGGCACAGGAAACAGTGTGATGACATATAATGTTCCCAGCGGCGCTTTTTCAGCAGAGCTAAAAGCCTCAAAATGCCGATGTAAGTGAAAAATTGAATTTCTAATTCCGTGTTTGAAACTCATCCCTGCAGCGCTCGACAGAAAGTGGTCTTATAAATACGGCCTTGTCCGTTTGCCTGTTGCTGATGACGTAGGACAAATGATGTTACTTGTGTGCAGAGGACAATCACAGTCATGAAAGTCAGACTCTTTCAATCTGATGGGTACGGTGCTGAATTAGAACCAAACAATGGTGGTGGTCATGCGAATGTAGCCTCAGTTTATCGTCCACTTTAAGTAGATGTCTTTGAAAAAGATGTGGTACAAACGTGGTATAGTTTGGAGTTTTTTCAATTTTCAAAAGTGCAACACTGGATGACTGGAGCCGTCGCTCCTTCTTTGTGAAAAGGTTTTGGTGATGGACTTCAAATTCCTGTCAGAGTAAAATCCCAATGTGTGTGTGTGTGTGTGTGTGTGTGTGTGTGTGTTTCCATTTCCTCACCAGTGATGGGAATAACGCTGTTACTCTTTTAAATATTCCAAATAGTTTCCATGGTTTACAACATTGTCACTGTTACCGATGTGTTACTTCAATGACGCTTGTGGAAGCTGTTTACACCAGGCCAGGCTCTCAGTCACAGAAGCTGCTCCCGTTTCCCTTTCCCTTGCTGAGGGGGCGGAGTCAGTCATGTAAGGGATGATGATTGGCGAAGGTAGAGTCACATTTCATGGTGAGCCAGTCAGAGGTAGAGGTGGGCGGGGCCTCAAACACCAACACAAGCACACAGGCGCACACATAAACAGTCATCCATTCAATGTGTTCATAATGGAGTATATATAATTTAACGGACAGCCGAGTTTAAAGCTACGATCGAGGGGGCGGAGTCAAATTCTCGGACATCTTTGAACATTTGTAAAAGTAGCGCAATAGTTACTTGCCCTACTAACGAGTGATTTTCATACCGCTGCAACTCAGTTCCTAACTGCGTTACTTTTTGGGTGAAGTAACGAGCGGGTCGGATACGCGTAGTAGACATATTCATAAACTGCTTTGTGCGGAGATGAAAGTCAGCTCCGTGCTGAAACTGCCCTCCACAGGAGCATCTCATTCTCTTCTCAATGCAGGAGGTTTTTCCCCACTGATCCACCAACAGACCACGGGTCCCTCAGGGGGTTTCAGGGCAACTCCAGCAAAGAGTGGACTGGTGCAATCTGCCCCCCCCAAAAAAAAATCCCAATATTGTGAAACATCAAAATAAGAGGTGGAGACAGTATTTAGAACAGGAGGGTTGATGTTTGCATTTCTGCCAACAGTGTTTCTAACCGCTGTCCGTCTGTCCTCCCGACTCCAGACATCATGTCCACTACGTCATCCCGTACGATGGGGACCATTCCTTGGTGGACTCGTCAGAGAACTACTTTGTGAGTGACAGCGTGACCAAGCAGGAGATGGACTTGATGCTGGGGCTGCTGCTGGGCTTCTGCATTAGCTGGCTGCTGCTGTGGCTGGACGGAGTCCTACACTGCGCCGTGCGGGCGTGGAGGGCGAGCCGCTACTACGGTAAGACGGACAGATCCTCCGCCCGTTAC
Organism: Chascanopsetta lugubris; assembly: GCA_016785325.1. NCBI lineage: Eukaryota > Metazoa > Chordata > Actinopteri > Pleuronectiformes > Bothidae > Chascanopsetta > Chascanopsetta lugubris. Next base: position 6,435 of record JAFBJT010109090.1, read on the forward strand.
AGTGTCTTCTTTATGCCGCTGTCGTCTCGTCTGTTGTCTTCGTGGGCGGCTGAGATGGGAACGATGGTCAGTGCAGATGCACGGTTGCTGAGTTCCACATGGCTCTCGGGTCCGTCGGGGGTGGAGCCAATGAACCTTTGGAGTGATCCACGAGCTCCAAGTCGTGTCATTTTCTTGCCAGGGGGCCCAGAATCCCTAGCCACGCCCCTGCCCGTCCCATTCGTCGGATTTGGTTCGTGCAGTCATGTGCCCTGCGTCCATGTGCCCTGCAGCCAGATCACGGACCTTGCCCGGCAACAGCGAAATCCTTTGTTTTTTTGGCACATGCCCTATCTCCCACTGTCAGGCTGCCACCGTTCATTCTGTATAGCGAGACAACTCGGTGGGTGGCACCCTATACTTTTGTGAAGTGCACGACACTTGAGAGCCCTGCCACGGTGTTTCGGAGGTAGCCCGCAAGCGAATGTACAATTAAAGGTGCAGCGTGTACGATCTGGTGACCTCTGTTGTTTCCATACACCTCAGCCTCACCCCTCCGAGCAGGCAGGAGAACCTATGGTAGACTTGACAGTTGTCGATCAGACTCAAAAGACACATCCACTTTTACTACCTCTGACCTCCACAGAGAGGAGCCACTCCGCACGTGAATATACATTAACGGGCTCATTTTAGGGTCATGGGAAAAAAAGAAAGCATCCACGTGATCGCGTTCATGAAAATGTCAGCGTCGAGCTGTTTCGTTATCTTTTTTCAGAAGTGTCCAAATCAACCCAAATGTTACACACTGCGCCTTTAAGCTGACGTCAGCCCGTCGGCCTGTAGTCCGTGGTGATTTGGCCTCTCGTCTCAGACAGTGATCAGACTGAATCAACTGTACCATGTTGATATTTCCCCCCGCTAAGACCATGAGTGCGTCACAGTAATCAATCCTGGAGGAAAGCAAAGCACCAGTGACCTTCTCCACCGCACAAAGGAAAAGGAAGGAAACTCTAATCTGTGGGACAGCTCCTTGTTAAAGGTTTAGGCCGTATCAAAAACATTTGCATTGCAGAAATGTAACGTGTCTGTGTTTCATTTCTTGAATAAATTCCTTTATTGTCATTTTGTGAGAAGGAGCCCTTTAAGTATGACCTCAATAGAAGCAGGGTCCTGAATTGGGAATCAAACCCACGAACTAGAGATTTCCCAGAAGCGCGTCTGCCGTCTGTCTGTCAAATGCGTACAAATCAGCGGTGACACTAATAGAACAATTGATTATTGAGCTTTTACTGGTTTTTACTGATTTGTGAGCCATGCTTGTTTTCTCCAAGCGGCAGGGGCTGACAAGATGAGGCAAAACTGCAGTTCACAGGGTGGCCACTTGAGGCTGGCTCCAAAAGCCAGTCGACCCCGACCGTAGCGGGGATTTGTCTCAAAGTTAATTGTCGAAATGAAAAGAAAAGAAATGCAAATAAATTCAATCAAATAAGCACTGATCCACCTAAGGTTTGTATTGTACGCAGGGGTTCAAGAAATCCAAGATCCAGGCGAATAGATCGGTTTGTTCCTTACGTTTTATTGTCTTTTCTATCAAACGAGGTACGATGGCATTTTTTTTTGACCCCGGTAAAAAACGATTCGCCTTCCGCACACGCCTACTTTCCTATATAGGCTCAGTGCGCCCCAGGGGGCCCCAAAAATCCAGCGAAATGATCATCAACGAAGAGAAAGAACACCAAAGGATCGACACAACATGATCAATGACAAATGAACTTCAATGAATAAGCAGACGGAAAAACTCCCACGTTCAAATAGTTGAAGATTCGAGGTGAACGAAACGAGGTTAAAACCAGCTCGTTTTTTAAATTGTGCATAACTCGGGGGGTGTGGCCTCTTGAGCGACAACTGGGACCACCTGGCACGTACCTGTGCTCCGCCCCCTTTTGCCTGTTTTGGGATGGGAACCTGGAAGAAGGAGGAGTTAGGCACCAGCACATCCCCGATGGGATGCTCTTCGTAGATCTCGACATTTGGTCGTCTCCTCGCCACAAACCCTTCTACAGAGAGTATCCGTGCTTCCTTGCGGTATTTGTCCAAAATAGATAGTCCATTGTGTTAAAAGTCCAGAAATGTGATAGCGCACGTGACACGGAGCAGTTCTGATCACTGTGTGCTGGAGCTGAGCAGAGTCTAAGTTAAGACGAGGAGTCAGGGTGACGCGCTGACCCACTTCTACATGGACTGATTTGGAGCGTTCGCTAAAGTCAGACAGGGTCTGCAGCTCTTTGGTGTGTGTTTTATATATATATATATATATTTACATATATGCATATATATGTATATGTAACCTTCTCAGCGCTGACATTTTTGACGCGTTATGGTGAGGAAAAGCTCAGGTGTCGCCGATGACGTTGAACACATGGCTCCGCTCTGGTGGAGAGTGGCGGCGGGTCCTGACGGCGGCGGCCAACGCGGCGACGCTGAGACAGAAAGCAGCTGAATGGAACTCAGCCATAATGAATGCCATTATTTACGCTCGTGGCTCCTCAGCTGTGACGTGTCAACTCAGCTGAGGCACGCTGAAGAAGATTCCGTCCCGATCTCGCGCTGAGAGGGTGTGAAAGTGGGCGGGGCCTCGTCAGGATTTGACAGCAGGGCACCGGTCCCCATGAGCGTAGAATCACCTGCTTTACGTGATGAATTTTTGTTTTTACGCGGAGATGCGCTAGATATTACGTACTCACCGGCTTTCTTGCCCACGCCTAGCTCCTCCTACTTCCTGGTTCATCGGAAAAACAGAGGCGGAGCGCAGGTAGAGCCGGAGGTGGGCCCATGGCGTTGTCACAGCATCCAACGAAACGTGAGGGGTTGTAACCAGATGTAACTCAAGAGGCCACACCCCTTGATCATGCGCAATTTCAAACCCGGGTAGAATAAAGATAAGCGAGTTCGGGGGGGAAAAAAATCACCCCCCAAAACAGTTGTCACGGTAACACGTTGAGAGCATAAAGCATCGTCGGTACCGGGTTTTCCAACGTGCTTCATTCTCTACCTCTTGTTTTGAAGAGCACCTCGGTCGCTGTACGTCCTTGGTCTCAATTACAATTGTGTTGACCCCCAAATTCTGTCTCGGGGGAATTGTTGGCTGAATGAAAAACTACGAGCAGCCTGTCGTACACCCCGAATACGCAAGTCCTTTGTTTTCATGACGTCATCGCGGCTTCAGAGACTGGTTCAGAACCGCCGGGCCCGAGACAACGACTGCGCTGCCGCCATCTGCTGAGCCCTTCATTCCCACATACCGTGTGTTTAAATCCAACTGAGTGTGATCGCTCGCTCCCTCACTTCCTGTCCCCTGTCAGCACTCTCTCTCTCTCTCTCTCCCTCTCTCTCTCTCTCTCTCTCTCTCTCTCTCTCCCGCTCCCGTTCCCTCTCCCGCTCCCTCCTTGCGTTGAGGCCACAAACAGCACAATAGCAGACACGACATTCGTCCGTTACCACTCCTCTGCCTGTATGATCACCTCTTTTCGACTTCAGGGAACCCGGTGCCGAGTGAGTGACCCGCGAGCCATTTGGACGAGAGGCAGCCGAGTTCTATCGCGACTCACGAGTCACTCTAGTGGTAAAAAAAAAAAATAGAATGACCAAGCAGCAGAAGTAGCACTTTTCGGAGTCTTCTGCCTCCATCTCCGTGGAGTCGCTCTTTCGGAATCGCCTGTCGTTATCGCCATAAAACATCGCGTCGTGTCTAATGTGTGGTATGGAGGGAGTCGGGCGCAGGTGCCGGCACGGGGGGCTTCGTTGGTTCAACGCCTGTTGTTTTTCCCTTTGGCGAGGAGCCAAGTCAGAGCTGCGTCATCACATGACGCCGGCAACATTTTTGTGAGACCTCCGGAGGTGAAAAGTAACCCTAAGATGACTCCTTTAGTTACACACACGAATTGACAACAACCTCGCTGCAAACAATCCAGGTAGGATGCCAACGTCACCTCTGCTTCACGGAGCCTTTAGGAAAAGCTGGAGGCTGAATTCGATGTGCTGGGTGTGGAGCCTGTGTTGTGCTGGTGGCCTGGATCCTCAGTTTAAAAAAAAAAAAAAAATAAAAGATGAAGTCAAACTAGCTGATATGTGACCTGGATACTTGGGACGGCCATAGAAAAGCTCCCCCCCGGGAGGGCGGGGGAGGGGGGGGGCGGGGGGGGGCTGGAGCATCGGCTGGAGAATGAGGGCTGTTCTTCAGATACGATAGATATTCAAATACGGTGTAATGTCGAAGGCTTTGATGTGGGCTGGCTTGTGTGGAGCTGAGATGATGCCGTGTTCTCCGCTGTTTCGGCTCGACAGTGTTCAAATGCATCATCGTAAAAAAAAAAATTTAAAAAAATGTACACATTTTAAAACATTTCAATTTGACATTTACATTTTTCAACGAGAGGAGCGAGCGTCCATGTTCATCTACAGAGGCGAGGATACGACCTTATTGTTTTGTGATGTTAGGGAATATCCCCATGCCTTTGTGTGTGTGTGTGTGTGTGTGTGTGTGTGTGTGTGTGTGTGTGTGTGTGTGTGTGTGTGTGTGTGTGTGTGTGTGTTGGGTGTGATGTTGATGCTAGGTCAGACTCGCTTAACCTACCCGAGATGAGGAGTGAAGGTGAGGCTGACAGAGCAAGAGGAAGGAAGGGTGTGTGTGTGTGTGTGTGTGTGTGTGTGTGTGTGTGTGTGTAAGTGGGGGGGGGGGAG
>JAFBJT010109090.1:13626-24911 GCA_016785325.1 Chascanopsetta lugubris
ATCTTTGGATGTGAGGGTGACGTGGGAGTGATGAGAGAGTGATGAGAGAGTGATGTGAGAGTGATGAGAGTGCTGTGGGAGTAATGTGAGAGTGCTGTGGGAGTAATGTGAGAGTGCTGTGGGAGTGATATGAGAGTGCTGTGGGAGTGATGAGAGAGTGCTGTGGGAGTGATGAGAGTGCTGTGGGAGTAATGTGAGAGTGCTGTGGGAGTGATGTGAGGGGGCTGTGGGAGGGGTGAGAGTGCTGTGGGAGTGATGAGAGTGATGTGAGAGTGATGAGAGTGCTGTGGGAGTGATGTGAGAGTGCTGTGGGAGTGATGTGGGAGTGATGAGAGTGCTGTGGGAGTGCTGTGAGAGTGCTGTGGGAGTGATGTGGGAGTGATGAGAGTGCTGTGAGAGTGATGAGAGTGCTGTGAGAGTGATGTGGGAGTGCTGTGGGAGTGATGTGAGAGTGCTGTGGGAGTGATGTGGGAGTGATGAGAGTGCTGTGAGAGTGATGAGAGTGCTGTGAGAGTGATGAGAGTGCTGTGGGAGTGATGAGAGTGCTGTGAGAGTGATGAGAGTGCTGTGGGAGTGATGAGAGTGCTGTGGGAGTGCTATGAGAGTGCTGTGGGAGTGATGAGAGTGCTGTGAGAGTGATGAGAGTGCTGTGGGAGTGCTATGAGAGTGCTGTGAGAGTGATGAGAGTGCTGTGGGAGTGCTCAGTACATCCCAGTGTCATTCACATCCACCCTCAGCCCGGCCTCACCACCGTCGGTCATGGAGGCGCCGACCATCACGTAGTCGCCCTGATAAGAGATGACGGAGCCGTCGGCCTCGGCCCTGACGAAGCTGCTCTCACTCCCGTTGTACATGAGGTCGTACAGGTCGTAGTTGCACTCCGTCCCCCGATCGAACAGCCCCACCGCAAACCAGTTGGAGTAGAGGTTGCGGTCGTAGGGCACCGAGTACATGACGGCCAGGACGTGGCTGCAGTCGTTCAGGTCGGGGTTGAAAAGGTCGTAGGTGAAGACGCCGACGGCGCCGGTGGCGGCGCCGGCGCTCTTATTGAAGAGCGAGCTGACGTTGGTGCAAGGAGCCACCACCGGGGGCAGAGGGAGCTCACAGTGCCCACTCTCTGTGAACACCCTGAAACATCACACACACCCGGTCACCCCATTAACACTTTCACACTGCAACAACTGCATCAGGTCACATGATCGACACTTTGGTGTCAGGTGACTCGTCAGGGTCAGAGTCAGGGTCAGGGTCGGAGTCAGGGTTAGGGTTAGGGTCAGGGTCAGGGTTAGGGTTAGGATCAGGGTCAGGGTCAGGGTTAGGGTCAGGGTCAGGGTTAGGGTCAGGGTCAGGGTCAGGGTCAGGGTCAGGGTCGGCGTCAGGGTCAGGGTTAGGGTCAGGGTCAGGGTCAGGGTCAGGGTCAGCGTCAGCGTCAGCGTCAGCGTCAGCGTCAGCGTCAGCGTCAGCGTCAGCGTCAGCGTCAGGGTCAGGGTCAGGGTCAGGGTCAGGGTCAGGGTCAGGGTCAGCGTCAGGGTCAGGGTTAGGGTCAGGGCCAGGGTTAGGGTTAGGATCAGGGTCAGGGTCAGGGTTAGGGTCAGGGTTAGGGTTAGGGTTAGGATCAGGGTCAGGGTCAGGGTTAGGGTCAGGGTTAGGGTTAGGATCAGGGTTAGGGTCAGGGTCAGGTTCAGGGTTGGGGTCAGGGTCAGGGTTAGGCTTAGGGTCAGCGTCAGGGTTAGGCTTAGGGTTGGGGTCAGGGTCAGGGTCAGGGTCTCTGAGGCAGAGAGCAGCTTAAAGGTGCAGTCTGTAAGATCTCAATCAACTTTGTCCAATTTATAATCACATTAATCTTTCATTTTTTCCATGAACCTTAAATGAGCCCTTAATGTTTACGTACACGAGGAGTGGCTCCTCTCTACGGGGGCGGCCATGTTTTTACAGCAGTGAAAGTAGTTGAACTAAACACCTTTTAGAGTTTTGATCACGACCACAGGTTCTCCTCATGTTCAGAAGGATGAGGGTGATCCAACAGCCAACTTCACCTCTAGAGGTCACCACATCTTACACACTGCACCTTTAAGTTTGAAATGCACCTCACCTTGGGTTGGCCAGAGTGTAGCAGCCAGAGTTGTTGTTGATCTCCACGGCGCAGTGACGGTGAGGCATGGTGAAGTGGAACCTCTGACAAGACACAGTCATTTCACAGAGTTGAGTTTGTACAGTGGCCTGGAGCGGACAAACTACCCCTCAGGTGAAGACATTTAGAAAAGACTGGTCGTTGGTCCTCAGCTGTGTCGAGGACAGAGGTTTGAACCCGACAGCTGCTCCTGGTCAGCGCAGGTGTGGATCCACGTGAAGTGGACTTACCTCTCTCTGCTCTGCAGCAGCTGTTAGGAGGCAGACGGGTTGTTGCTCCAGGGTTCAGGGCAGGACAGAATCCACGGCACCGCAGCCTTTTATTGACCCAGTTAATCAGCGCCTCTTGGCACCGGTCCACTCCCTCCGTTATCTCTGTCCGCTATCGCCGTGTTCCCGGACCCGGCCGAGCCCTTATCGTTCCAGCGGTTACAGTTTCACCTGGTCTTTAGTGGGCGTCTGTTGTTTGGACAGGGAGGGGCCGGAGCGGGGCGCGGACCTGCTGGGTTTCCACGGTAACGCCACACGTGGACCTGAGACACGGGTCGAACCAACAGCAGCTATGAAGTGATGGACTGTGAGGAGCTCTGATCTGCGGCTCATCGGATCGATCCACTCACACGGAGCCGGCCCTCAAACTCACGGCCTGCGGGCCAGAACCGGCCCGTCACAGGCTCTATGTCGGTCAGAATGAGAAGAGACATTTCCATTATTAAAGGTGCAGTGTGTAAGATTTCAGTCACTTCTAAAGACAAAACAATACCTGCATTTATAATCACAGAAACCCACATTTCTTTCCATTCCCCTTCAATGAGCCCTTTAATGTTTATTTACATGAGGAGTGGCTCCTCTCTACGGGCGGCCATGTTTTTACAGCAGTAAAAGTGGACTCACTAAACAGCTGTAGAGTTTGAACAACAACTGAAGTGGAGCTCAGCTTCTCCTCATGTTCAGAAGAGTGAGGCTGAGCTGATGATACAACACTTCCCCTCTAGAGGTCAGCACATCTCACACACTGCACCTTTAAGTTCATCTCTGCCAGTGTTAAAGGTTCCAGATAAATGCTGCGCACTACACCTTTAATCTCACTCCTGTCTCTATGGAAACAGTGAAAATCTAGGTTTGTAAATGTTGAGAATGGATGAGTCTGATGAGATGTAACGAGGACTGACCGTGTCTCTTTATGTTGCTGACATGATGATGATGATGATGATGATGATGATGATGATGATGACACCCGGACAGGAAAAGGTATGAAGGTCACATGGGTCTGTCATGTTGTTTATTTCCTCACCTCTGTCAGACGTCCATTTTGTTTTGAGCTTCTTTGCTGCATGTTTTCATTCAGATTCACTTCGTCTGTCGGTGCCTCGTGTTTCTGGAGCTCGTGTTGTTTCGATTCCTTTTTTCTTGATTTCAATTCATTGGACCATCAGCACATTGTCAACATGTTTACTCTGCAGCGGCCGGTAAATCTACCCCCCCCCCCCCCCCCCCCCCCCCCCCCCCCCCCCCCCCCCCCCCCCCGGCGTAAAAAAAAAAAAACACGCGCCCCCCACAGACACCAACCAGGCCCTGCGGCTCTGTCTGGGCACCAAGACCACGGGGGCGGAGTTTGGCGCCGTCTCCGCCCTCACCATCAACCACGACTGCTCCCGCCTCCTGTGTGGGTTTGCCAAAGGACAGGTGAGCTCACACCTGCAGACTGACAAAGGTCAAAGGAACCAGTGTGAACTCCAGTGAAGTGTGACATCACTCTTCTTCCTCTGTGGAGCCAGATCACGATGTGGGACCTGGCCAATGGGAAACTTCTTAGAACCATCACTGACGCCCACCCTCCTGGGACAGCTGTACTGCATGTGAAGGTACACACACACACACACACACACACACACACACACACACACACACAGCATGATATATAAGTAGCTGTAATGTAACGATCGCAAAGATATTGAACCATAAGAGATGAAGAGTTTTGTCCTTTGATGCCTGGTGCGTTGACCCTGTTGTGTTTGTGTGAAGTTCACAGACGACCCCACTCTTGCCGTGTGTAATGACAGCGGGGGGTCGGTGTTCGAGCTGGCGTTCAGGTAACTCCGCCCCCGAAGGTCCAGACTCATCCACGCTCTGTGGAGCGGCTGAACTTCCTGTGTGAAAATGAATTCTGCCTCTCGCAGCCGAAGTCAAGCAAACCTCCCTACATCCATCAGGACTGGAACGATGTCAATATTTCTAGTTCGAGATGTCGCATGAAGCACTGACTCCGATGTTTCTGTTCATCTGTGTTTGTGCTGGATTTGGCTCCGCCCCCTCGTGTCCAGGAGAGTGATGGGGATGCGATCCTGTGACTCCCGCTGCCTCTTCAGTGGATCTAAGGGGGAGGTGTGCTGTATCGAACCCCTGCGAGCTCCTCCAGACCTCAGAGACCATCCCATCACACACTACTCTCTGCTGGCCATGGCCTCTCTCACCAAAGTACACACACACACACACACACACACACACACACACACACACACACACACACACAGTGTGGATGCCTCATCCTGTTTATCTGTGGTTTCTTGTTTCTCTCACCAGATTCTGGTCATTGGTCTGAAGCCGTCTCTCAAAGTCTGGATGACGTTTCCCTACAGCAAGGTGTTTGTGTCATTCTCTCTGATGCAGGACGATTATTGATCCAGGGCCCTCGGTCCTTTTGATTTGATCGGATCTGATTGATCAGTCCACAGGTCTCCAGCCTGTAGTGACGCCACGTCAACGTGTTTCAAGCCCAAAACATCAATAACCACTCGAAGTGTCATTTCAAAGGATGTGACGCGATGTCATTGGTTCTCTCCTCAGTCGGACCCGTCCAGTGTCCCTCAGCTGGCCTGGCAGTTTGTCCCAGTGCAGAAGACGGTCAACCCTGTCCTGGCTTTCTGTAAAGGAGACACTGTCCACTTCCTCCTGGTACCTTCACATCCTCTCAACCTCTGAACCTCAACTGCAACTACCTCTGTCGTATTTCTCTTTACTGGTGAAACAAACAGGAAGTGAACATAACTTCCTGTTCACAGAGTTAAAACGCGACAACACTCTGAGTATGAATGTTTCATGACAACATTTAAAGATCTTTCTCTTTGTACGTCCACAGGTGAAAAAGGAGGAGACGGGAACCATCCATGTCATCAAGCAGAGACAGCTCCACCTCAGCTGTGACATCATCAGCCTCAGCGTGAGTCCAGGAAGTGGAGCTGAGACACAGACGCTCTGTCGTCCTGCTTAAACGTGTGTTATCTCGTCACAGTGACTCCAAACACACGACACCAGTCCATTTGAATCAGTACAAACAGAAAAACACTCATTTCAAACGAAAATGGGACTGGAAACAAATGGGGGTGTTTTTCCAAAGTGGGACTTTTATTTTGAAGGCTTAGAAAGCGAGGGGGAGGAGCTGTGTGCTCGGCTGTAAACATCAAACGTGACAGAATCACTCACACAGGAAACAGAAGCATTTCAAAATAAAAGTATATTTTGGCTCATTCGGTTTAGTGCTCTTCCACGTTGTCATTTGCTACAAGACGTCTTAACAGGTTTTTGTTTACATTATGTGCAGGATCCTTTGAAGTTGAGTTTTGAGTCTGCAAATGGATAGAGATCAATAGAAAAGCTAAATGTCTGTGTCTCTGCAGTGGATCAACAGTCGAACACTGGTCCTGGTGGACAGCCATGAAAAGTTACAGGTGGTGGACCGGCCCAGTCAGGAGGTTTTGGAGACTTTGGACTTGGAACAGGTGCAACTGGTCTATAACAGCCGACATTTCAAATCGCTGGCCACTGGAGGGAATGTGTCCCAGGCTCTGGTGAGAGGGATGAGTTGATGGGCAACAAGACCAGAGGTCAAAGTTGACATTTGTTGATCGAGGAGCCGGGCTCACGTTCAGAATTCATGTTGTGCTGTTTAACCCTCGGACCTCACTTTCATTTCCCTCTTTCAAGAGAAAGAGGGAAATGTCTTAACAGACTTCATTTTTCTCCTAGTTTTTGGCGTAAATGTCTTCAACAACTTCAGCTCTGTTCAAAACTCCCAAACATTCAATCATTTTCAGGATTTTAACCCTTTAAATGCGTCACAGTGCTTCTTTAATGGAAAAAGACATGGAAATGAGCTATTTCCCTTCAAACAAAGGTAGAGAGCCGGAGAGATTGTTTTTCCATCAGTCATGGGTCTGTTTACACAGAATATGACTTCATGGCATCTATAGAGTTTGTGTAGCATCAGATCTAAAATCACTCGAGACAAAGACACTGAAAACTATCGATGACAAATCAATATTCTGACTCTGACCACAAACATGGATCGTCTCTCTGTTCTCTTCGATCTCACATTCGCTGCCTCGCTGACATGAACTCCAGGGTCCGTCAACATGTTACCTTCCTCCTTCCAGGACAAATGTAACTGTGTGTGTGTGTGTGTGTGTGTGTGTGTGTGTGTGTGTGTGTGTGTTTCAGGCCTTGGTTGGAGAGAAGGCCTGTTACCAGTCAGTCTCCAGTTACGCAGGACAGATCGTCTATTTGGGCACGAAGGTCTTTTATGTTTTTGTTGTTCCTCGTGTCTCCTGTGTTTTGCTGCATGTTAAATTTAAAGGTGCAGTGTGTGAGATGTGCTGCCCTCTAGAGGTGAAGTGTTGTCCCATCAGCTCACTCTTCTGAACATGAGGAGAAGCTGAGCTCCACTTCAGGTGTTAAAACTCTACTCATGTTTAGTTCGTCCACTGTTACTGCTGTAAAAACATGGCCGCCCCCGTAGAGAGGAGCCACTCCTCGTGTAAATAAACATTAATGAGGTCATTTAAGGGTCATGGAAAAACAATTATAGATTTAGATGATTATACATTCATTATAATGTCCCTCTGTAATTCTTTTGTAATCATTTCCAGAGTGATGTCTCTGAAAACCACCTGCTTTGGACTGAGCCTCCTGAAAGTGTCAGTGCTCTGTTTTCATGTCTGTTGTTGTTGTTGTTGTTGTTTTGCAGTCGGCTCACATCATGACTCTGAGGAACTGGAGAGAGGTTTGTATTTGAGTCTCAATCTACTGTCACATTTACACAGAACCACATGAAAGGAACCTGAAGCTTTACTTGGTTTGACATTTCACTATCGTCTCTGTCTCTGTCTGTCTGTGTCTGTCTGTGTCTGTGTCTGTCTGTATCTGTCTCTGTCTGTCTGTGTCTGTCTCTGTCTGTCTCTGTCTGTCTGTGTCTCTGTCTGTCTGTGTCTGTCTGTGTCTGTGTCTATGTCCATGTCCGTGTCTGTCTGTGTCTCTGTTTGTGTCTGTCTGTCTGTGTCTCTGTCTGTCTGTCTCTGTCTCTCTGTGTGAGACATGCATGCAGTCTGGACAGAGCTGTGGACACTGAAAGCTAACGGAGACACACGGGACACTCACTCGCCACAAACGCACACAGAAGCGCTTGGCCGTGTCCACTCGTCCTCTGCTCGACAAAACCATTTATTCTTTGCAACAAACAAAATGAAAGTGTGGATTCATCACGACACCAAAAGTATAGGAGTTCACGAACAGCAACGGGATACGCTAACACTGTCTTTCTTTCCTTCGCCAGGGGTGGCTCCTCCCACTTTCTGCGCTCTGGAGGAATCGATGGAAGCGCAGCGGCCGGAATACGCTAAGAAGTGAGTTACACTGACGGTTGCACAAAGGGAGTTACAGCTTAGCGTGGAGCGAGGATGAGCGGGAGCAGCCGTGACTCGCCTTCAGCCCCTCGCCGACTCCGGGAGCTGCTTCCTCTGAGCTCATGTTGTCTGTCTGTATCTGTCTGTATCTGTCTCTGTCTGTCTGTGTCTGTCTGTCTGTGTCTGTCTGTATCTGTCTCTGTCTGTCTGTGTCTGTCTGTCTGTGTCTGTCTGTATCTGTCTCTGTCTGTCTGTGTCTCTGTCTGTCTGTGTCTGTCTGTGTCTGTGTCTATGTCCATGTCCGTGTCTGTCTGTGTCTCTGTTTGTGTCTGTCTGTGTCTCTGTTTGTGTCTGTCTGTGTCTGTGTTTGTGTCTGTCTGTGTCTGTCTGTGTCTATGTTTGTGTCTGTCTGTGTCTGTCTGTGTCTGTCTGTGTCTGTCTGTCTGTGTCTCTGTGTCTGTCTGTGTCTCTATGTCTGTCTGTGTCTCTGTCTCTGTGTCTGTCTGTGTCTCTGTGTCTGTCTGTGTCTGTCTGTGTCTGTCTGTGTCTCTGTGTCTGTCTTTCTCTGTGTCTGTCTGTGTGTCTGTGTCTGTCTGTGTCTGTCTGTCTCTGTCTCTGTGTCTCTGTGTCTGTCTGTGTCTCTGTGTCTGTCTGTGTCTGTCTGTGTCTGTCTCTGTCTCTGTGTCTGTCTTTCTCTGTGTCTGTCTGTGTGTCTGTGTCTGTCTGTGTCTGTCTGTCTCTGTCTCTGTGTCTCTGTGTCTGTCTGTGTCTCTGTCTGCGTCTCTGTTTGTGTCTGTCTGTGTCTGTCTGTCTCTGTCCAGCGTCTCGACTGTCTTCTGAAACAAGAACATTTTGTGGAGGCGCTCTCTTTGGCCTGGTCCTTTCACGAGGGGACAGCTAAAGCTGTGGTTGGTGAGTATCATTACATCATTACATTATAATTATATTATTATAGTATAATGATTCTGTTATAATTACAATATATCCTAATTATAGTATGATATTATATCATAATTATTACATTATAACTATTATATTATTATAGTAAAATGATTATATTATTGTTTGAAGTTCTGGTTAGAGGCTGTGAACTCAGACTCCGCCCCTTCCATGTTTGTTTGTTTCAGGTCTGCAGGGAGAAGCGGGGAAAAGGAAGGGCGTGGTTTCTGACAAGGTGCCGACACACTCTGTATACATGCATCCTGTCTCACTGTCTACCTGAGCGCGTCCTGTCTCACTGTCTACCTGAGCGCGTCCTGTCTCACTGTCTACCTGAGCGCGTCCTGTCTCACTGTCTACCTGAGCGCATCCTGTCTCACTGCATCCTGTCTCACTGTCCAGATGGTGGAGGTCCTCTGCCTGTTTGCTGAAAACGCTCTGAAGAAATGTCCTGAACACGGGAAGATCCAAGTGATGGAGCAGCACTTCCATGTGAGATGAACAGGCCGTCATGTCAACAGCTGAGCTGGGAATGGAACCAACAACCTTTACGTTGATGGTTCAACTCAGTGGGAATTAGAATCAGATGTTAGACGGATCCATCTGTGGATCTAATGTGTTGAATTCACCAACAAACAGAAAACGGATGAAATGTCTCTGTCACAGCTGCTTGGATCATTAACATGAATATGAACATTTACAGATGTAACATGTTTCAGTTTGAGCAGCTGGAAGAGAAAACGTTCATCACTGACCATCTGAATGTCCCAGTTTCCCTGTTGGAGGTCAAAAGTCAAAATAGATCTACTTTCAGAAATGTCGTGTATCTGTTGTTTGGATGTTTACATCAGAAACATGTCCTCATTATAGAGTCGGCCATGTTTTTAATTGATCCACAAAGGCTTCATTAACTATCGATGACTGAAGGCCTCAGTCCTTTCTCCTGCAGGACAGGAAGTGAGGAACATTCACTTCACCAGTGTATCTCAGCCAACGGACTGTAGCATTAAGATGCTCTGTTTTTCATCTCAGCATTCTTTTCTTTTCTTTTGTAAAAGCTCTTGTTTTTACCCCCCGTTCCTCAGGATGTGGTTCCGGTCCTGGTGGATTACTGCCTCCTGCTGCAGAGAGCGTGAGTCCAGACTCTTCATGTTCCTCGAACCTAGAAACAAATGTTGCAGATCAGACGAAAGAATCTGTGCTGTTTTTCACCAATGTGAAGAATGAAAACATGTATTTGTATTTTAATGAAAAGACGTAAACAATATTTAACCCTCATTCATCACTGTGGACATTTTGTCTCTCGTGGCAAATTTTGAAATTCCCCCCAAAAATCCTTCAAAGACGACCAGAGCACTGAAACGAATGTACTACCCGCTGCGGTCCGTAAGGACAAAATGTCCACTTCCAAAACACTGCTGTGAAAACAGATTCATATTTTCTTTCTTTCTTTTGCATAAATGTCTTAAACGTCCATAAAACAAGACTCCACAGGGTCGGACATTTGAAATCGAATCGATAACAAGTCAGCGAACTGACACTTAAAGGGTCAAATCCTCTCCATGACTGAATGTGTGGTGGTTTTGAACAGAGCTGGAGTTGTTTCAGACATTTATGCAAAACAGTAGAAAGAAAATGTGAATCTGTTCCAGAGGACAGGAAGTGAGGGTCAAACATTCTTAAAGTAGGCGGAGTCACCACTCTGTTACAAACTCACTTCTACTTCTGTGATAAGGATCTAAAGTAAGGTTTCCTTCTTACGCACAGCCACTCTGTTATCTGTGTGTGTGTGTGTGTGTGTGTGTGTGTGTGTGTGTGTGTGTGTGTGTGTGTGTGTAGGGACCTGCTCTTCAGTCAGCTCTACACTCGCCTGGTGGAGAACTCGGTTGCTAAGGGCGTTTTCCTGGAGTCGCTGGAGTCGTACATTGTTGCCGACCGCCTCGGTCACCTGACCACGCCCATCATGAGGGACCTCCTGGCTCATTACCACGGCAACGGGATGATGGACAGTCTGGAGAGATGCATCGTCCATCTGGACGTCACCAGCCTGGATATTCAGCAGGTGTGTGAGAGTGTGTGAGGCATGTGTGTGTGCAAGCCAAATGTTTGCACAACACCTTTTCACTGTGTGTGTGTGTGTGTGTGTGTGTGTGTGTGTGTGTTTTCAGGTGGTCCAAGTGTGTTGGGAGAATCAGCTCTATGATGCGATGATCTATGTTTTCACCAGTGGGATGAATGACTACATTACACCTATGGAGGTTGGTCACACACAATAATTAATAATAATCAGTCGTTTATTACAGATTATTTATTGAACGTGTCAGAATGAAGAGCAGTGGGTGACTGACCTGCACTGACTC
The DNA here is from genome assembly GCA_016785325.1 of Chascanopsetta lugubris. NCBI lineage: Eukaryota > Metazoa > Chordata > Actinopteri > Pleuronectiformes > Bothidae > Chascanopsetta > Chascanopsetta lugubris. Next base: position 24,734 of record JAFBJT010109090.1, read on the forward strand.
TGCTGAGGCACCAGGGGGAGTCTGTGCCTCTGTTACTCTGTGATGTGGAAGGTGAAAGATGTGATGTTACAGTTCTTAAAGGTACAGTCTGTAGGATCTCATGTTCTTAAAGGTACAGTCTGTAGGAGCTCATGTTCTTAAAGGTACAGTCTGTAGGATCTCATGTTCTTAAAGGTAC
>JAFBJT010109091.1:5348-23037 GCA_016785325.1 Chascanopsetta lugubris
TTTAAATATTTTTGTCTCTCCCCCCCCCCCCCCTGCTGCTCCTTATCTAAAATGGGCCTGCTCTGCTGCTGCTGCAAGAAATTAGGTCATTGCCGTTTTAGTTTGGACATATCATTATCTGCCGTTAGCATGCACCCTCCAACGAGCTCAGAGTACTCGACTGCGTCGCTCGTCCCCTTCGACCTCTCATGTCGGCCCCAGCACTAGTGCACGAACCTGCCGTCCCTTTGAAAACGATACATAACCACAGACAAAGCAACGCACAGGGTAGGGGGAGGGGGGTAAGGGGGTGCTGGGGGTGTTAGTGTCAGCATTTCTGTCCTCATTTGGCGGACAGCATGTTGAGTTTATAAAAGGCGGGGAGGGGGATTAGCGGAGACAGGTTACGACTCGGTTCTCAAAGGGGATTGGTCGCACTGGAAGGAAGCGCAGTGGTGGAAGCTCAAGCAGGAGGAGGAGCATTGGCAGCGTCCTGCCGAATGGCCTGGTCAAGCTGGGCTGTGCTGGGTCAGTGTTAGCAAAAAATAAAAATACAATATAGAAATGAAAAGTAACACAAAAACAACACAGTGGCACTGGCAACTTTAACTGGCTGAAAGTAGACAACCTCTCCGGGAAGAAGGTGGAAACACTGGGATCATGGAGTTGGCTGATCCCTTTGCTTTGTGCATCTGGACCTGAATATTTGATGTTAGTGTTTCCGTACAGTGAGTGGACTCTTACAGGAGTACATTTAGACTCATATCCAACTTATACCACCTTAAAATACCCTTTCTGTTGTAAAATATTCATGCGGACCCCTGTAGCAGATTGCCTTGCCTTGACTTGTGAGTTTAAAGGAGACCTATTATACTGTTTTCTTGAGTTAAAGATGCAGTATGTGAGATTTGGTGACATCTAGAGGTGAAGTGGCAGGTTGTATCCGCCACCTCACCCTCACCCTTCTGAGCATGCAGGAGACCCTTTAAAAACATGGCGGCCTCCATAGAGAGGACCAGCTCCTCATGTGTATATACTTTAATGGGCTCGTTTAAGGGTGGTGAAAAAAATTAGAAAATGAAAATGTCAGTATGTCATTATTTTGTAATATTTTTAGGAGTGACAAAAATGAGCAAAATCGTACACACTGCACCTTTAAGGGAGAAGCAACATTTTAATGGGGTCCTCCATTGCCTGCCTTCAGCCTCCATTGATGGCTCCCAGAGGTCAGCCAATCAGGAGACAGGAGTCTTTAAAGGAAAGGGGCTTTAAGGACATCTGGGCTCATTTCAAGCTTGTACAAGATATAAACAGGTTTTTTTTTTTATTGCAAAAATACTTTGAAAAAAGACATAAATTGGCACAATAGGTCCCCTATAAAGTAAATTTTAGATCTTTGGCGCCCTCCCACCCCTCACACCCACCCACCCCCCTGATGCTTTTGGGGCTTTTAAAGATTAGCAGGAGTTAATCCTTCCAAATGGACCCTCCAAGTCTAATTAGACTTAACGCACAGTGCAGGGGTTGTCTGTTTCAGTCTGTTAAGGCTCTGCTGACTCTGCAGGAAGCGTCAGGTTGAGAAGCCCAACAAACACACAGGTATAGATTTACTGGCAAGAGGAAGGAGGGGTGAGGAAGGGGAGGGAGGGGGGGGGGTAGAGGAAGCTGTTGCAGCAGCTGCTATAGTTCACTGTGGTAACTACAACGACAAAGAGTGAAACAGGACAGAGGGAGCCAGAATGAGTCCACACCAGGTGCCTGGACTATTGCATTCCTCTGGACAAGGGGATGTGTGGGATGCTTATTTAATGTATGTATTTATTTATTTATTGTAATAAATAATATAACTGCATAAGTACGTCTGGCTGGCTGCCTCCGCACTGTGCACTGCAGAGCGCCCCCTTTTTAAAAATAGTAGCTCTGATACCTATCTGGTAACTGAGGAAGAGTACAGTAAGAATGCAGGTAAAAGGAGGGAGAGCGAGAGGGAGAGAGAGACAGAGAGCGAGAGCGAGAGAGAGACAGACAGAGAGAGTGACAGAGAGCGAGAACGAGAGAGAGACAGACAGAGAGAGTGACAGAGAGAGAGAGAGAGAGAGAGAGAGAGAAAGAGAGAGAGAGAGAGAGGGAGAGAGGGAGCGAGGGAGAGAGAGAGGCGTATCTGCTGTAGGACAGGCAGAAGAAGCAGTGAGGTGCTGGGGGCTCGAGGAGCCAGAATGCAGCAGACACATGCAGTCAGTCAGACACAGGCAAATATACCTTTGAGGAAAATAGCCGGAGGAGCTTTTGTCCAGACAGGAAACAAAGAATATGTGGAATTGAAAGAGAGTAAAAAAAAAAAAAAACATGTAAAAAAAGAGTAGAAACGTCAATAAAAGGGGATAAGAGGGGGAGGAGGAAGGGAGGAGGAAACAGAAACACGAAGCTAATGCATGAGAATTACAATTACTATTGTTGAGTGGAGAGAGAAGAGAGAAACTGTCGAGAGACACACATGTTACAAAACAGACATGGGGGAGGGAGATGCATGATGGGAAATACGTATGTATCTCACATGGTTCGGAAAGTATCACTGAAAAACATAAAAGATGAAATCTGCATATTTCAGAGTTTACATAGTGACATCATCATCATCATCATCATCACAGTAAGTCAACAGCATTTTTCCAGTAGGTCGAGACATACATCCTCAAGAATACAAGTTCTTCGTTTGCATTTCCTTGAATTCCTGCTGTTGCCGATTTGTTTTTAAAAACCTTAATGAGCCTCAGAAGAATTTCACTCTCCTTCCTGGATGTGGCTTTCCTGCATCTTGGCAAGTCATGAGCAGGAAGCGAGGAAAGCTCCTCTGAGACAGCACACTGGCATTACACCTTACACTTCATTATTCATTCATTCGTCCACGCGCCTTGGACCTTCGTTGCTTCCAGGCCCAAACTAGAGCGCCCCACTTCCCCCCCCCCCCCCCCCCCCCCAAACTAGAGCGCCCCACTTCCCCCCCCCCCCCAAGTTCTAGTTCAATACTCAGTTCTACCCCGAGTGCAGTTACATAGCCACAGGTTTAAGATTTAATATCTCCCAGGTCTTGTGAGACCAAAACCTGCCAGTGCTTCAGAAATGGGTTTCAGCCACCTACAACTTTTTTTTAGTTTTTTTTTTTTTAGAGTAGCACTTTTATGCTACCTGGAAATACATTTTTAATGAAAAAAAGTTTTTTATAATAAATAGACATCAAGTGGCATATTTGGATTAGTTATCATATTGAGTCTTGAAATATGAGCCAACACTGACCAATCAGGGATTAAGTTAAGGAATATGAATAAAATAGAAAACTAGTGAATGGAGGGAGGATTGAACGGAATTGTATATAAAATAAAAATGTTAAACTTCAAATTCAAAATTGAATTGAATTGAACTGAATTATTTATCTTTATATATGGAGGAGATTTCATAATCTAATAATATTATTGACTTGTAAAAGTGAAATCTTGAGCTGTAGTTGATTTAAAGTAAGATAAATATGAATATGAAATATGTACGATTTTAATCAAATTATTACAATCTCAATAGCAGAAATTCATTAATCAAACTATGTCTATTATTAGTGTACAGTCACCTGAATACACAGTTGATTTTCATTACCCTAAAATAAGAAGATTCTCTCTAGGAGTTCACCATTTTTATGTTTTGTCTAATGACAACTGAGGGTATTAAGCTGCATCATGGAACTTCACCACTTGATGTCACTTAATCCTTCATAATAGTTATCCCAACAAAAATAGAAACAGATCTATGCAGATTTATAAAGGCAAAGGCTCTACAGTCTTGCTGTGGATCCATCCGTCCGTCTCTTTAAGGATTTAAAGCTTACATCAGACCAACAACCCCGCCCAAGTCACATGACAAGGGTCAACATTACAACTGGAACAGATGTGCGGTGGATTAGAAAAAGGTTGGAGCCACATGACTTGTTCATTGAGTTATCTGAGGTGGCGACCCCCAGGAAGATGCTCCCTTTGGGATACTTAGCAGTGTCCCGGGGCTTATCCCCAGGCTTTAATAGCGTAGGGGAAACTCGACCTTTCACCTGAATCAAGCACAGCGTGGACAGAGCAAAGATGTTACACGGTCATTCAGAACGGCTTTTTTTTTTTTTTTTTTTGCTACCATCAAACATTTCGACCTCGAGTGGTTAAAAACATTTCACTTTAGTTTTGGAGTGACACTCACCGGGTTTTTCTTCTTCTTGTCCTTTTTGGCGCTTGGCTTCCTGTTGCTGACAAAGTAGTGCAGCGTGCCGTACTCTATGAGCGCGGCGAAGACGAAGATAAAGCAGACGGACACAAACAGGTCCATGGCCGTCACGTAGGAGACTTTTGGAAGGGACTTCCTGGCGATGGTACTCAGCGTGGTCATGGTCAGCACAGTGGTGATGCCTGGTTCACACAGTCACAGACAATAAGCTCAATACACATTTTGCAGACTCCTTTGCAACCACCTAGAATCATTTATGGTAGCTTTCAGTTGTGTGTTTCGTAAACTGTTTCAACATGGTGGTCCAACATGGCCGCCTCTGTAGGGCAGCTTCACTACTGACGTAAACATATAGTAGTCATTTTAGAGTAATGTAAACAACAACGTTTCCATTACCTTTCTTCCAATAGGAAGTGATTTCTGATCAAATCGTGCACACTGCACCTTTAAGTTGTGACTGACAAACATATATGTATACATATATATATATATATATACATATATATGTTTGTATATGTGTATATGTATACTGCTTGCAAAAGAAGAGGATTAGCGCTGGGTTGTTTGATTGCGAGTGCTTAACAGTGAGGGGGCCATGAGGGAGGAGTGAGCAGCTGTTTTACTGTCCCCATGATCCACATATAGTCGACTGGTTAACAGTCCGAGAGCCATTGACCACCACACTGACATACTGCAGGTCTATATGCACCATCTGCTGACCCGCTCCCCTTTTACTCGCTCTCTCTCTCACTGGCTCTGATAACCATGCAGATGGAGGTGGAGTGATGGCACATGATGAGGAAATGTGTTTATAAGTACACTGATACAAGAGATTAACGACATCCCCACCACACCCCGGCACCACGAAACAAGCGCCCCCCCCCACACACACACGATAATAAGGATGATTTAGAGGAAATAAAGGTTTTTGACTCTATGATTTTAGCAGATGGAATTAACTCCGCTATTATTTTGCAAATCTTGAGCCACGGAAGAAAACACAAGAAGTTATTTTTAGCGGGATTAATGACGGGCATTGTAACGATGACAGGGAGGGAGGGAGGGCGGGAGGGGAGGGGCGGGTGGGGGCGTATGCCTGCAGGGATTGCTTCACATTCAGGCCCTGCTCGCTAATGATCACATCACTGTACTGTACTTGAGGTCAGGATCCGCAGCCTTTAAGATTCAAAGGGAACGCTGACTAAGGAATATGTATGTAACTACATCGCCAGTGAACTTCAGAGGATGTCCGGCCGACGCCAAGGGCGAGTTCAAACGTTGACAAATTTCCTTGAAACACTCACTTTTCTCTCTCTCTCTCTCTCTCTCTCTCTCTCTCTCTCCGCGTCCCCTCTTCCGCATTCAGCCGAGAGGCCACCTGTATTATTTTAGTGCTGAGGCGGCGTCTCTGCATCTTCCTCGCTGCACTGCATAATTAATGCCTCATTAAGGCATGCATGAAAACATATGTGCCGGGATAGGCTCTTCTAATCAAGATGGACTATATTCCTAAGCAGCTGCCCCGTCTCCAAGGGGGGAAACGAAGGTGGAAGAAAGAGGAGAGAGTGGCAGGAAGGAAAGAGGACGTTTGAACAGACGGATTTTCAATATGTGGTCGTGTGCGCGGCTGCAGCACTGATATGTTTCACTGCATAATTGAGGTCGGGATGTCTAATGAACCTCTCTGGCAGAACTGCACCATATGTGTGTTTGGGTTCGTTGGACTGATTATAAAAATAGAGCATGGAAAGTTTGGCTTGGTATTGGGAAGAATTCTAGAATGGTTTGCATCTGTGTCATTAGCGTGTGTTTACGGGACAGACATTTGTTTACATGACCAGGTGGGAAAAGGAGCAGATCTAAAGAATCGGACCCGTGCATGACTCAAAATGAGGCACGGGAATCTGTGTTTTAATTGGGCGAGGAGGTACCGACAGTGTGAGGACTGGTTCCCTAATTAGCAGCCGGCATCAGTCCTCAACCCCGAGTCTGAATGATCCAAGTCTTACAGAGGAAATGACATGGTTTGTTCCCCTTGTACCTAATGACGTGCGGGCAGGCACGGCATCCTTGTTGATCCAGAATGAGACCCAGGAGAGGACGACAATCAGGGTGCATGGGATGTAGGTCTGGATGGTGAAGTAGCCCATTCTCCTGCTCAGGTCGAAGAAGACGGTCAGCACCACGTAGTCTCCTGGAGAGAGAGAGAGAGAGAGAGAGAGAGAGAGAGGGCGAGAGAGAGAGAGAGAGAATAACAAGAGTGAAACAAGGGTGGAAACACCAGGGATTTAAGGTTGAGAAGATGAGGGATGAGGGTTTTTTGGAAATAGTTTATCTTGATGTTCAAGGTTGATTGTAGAAACACACAGTCAAACAAGCAAGTGAAAAAAAAAAATCAACATTATATGCAATTACTTTAACTGGCATCTTTGCAGCTGTGATGATAATGATGATTTTTTTTTATTTTTCTGTCTTTCTTTATTTTATTTTTAGGTTTTTATTCAACTTTTCATTTATCTTTGTATTCTATTTTTCATTTATTGTATTTTTTATTCATGTTTTATGACGATTATGTTTTATCTTTTCAGTTAATCTTCTCAGTTTTTTTTTCATTTCATTAATTCTGATTCATGATGATGAGGATAACGACGATGGTGATTTGTGTCCCAAGCCGAATGTTTGACCCCATGACCCCAGCAGATGTTCGGACTGCAGAGGCTGAGGTTAGCCAAGGCCAGATAGGACGCAACCCTGACAGTATGAATCATGTGACCTGCCTGTTTGAAATGCAAGCTAAGCATGACTGCATACACACACACACACACACACACACACACACACACACACACACTGTTTGATTCCTCCCCCAACTACCTTGTAATTAGAGTGAATTCGACGTCGGCATGTAAATGAACACAGATACTGTCGCATCCTCGCCTGCTGACCAATAGTAGCTGTCCTCCTCTGCTGTCAGCCTCTGCACCCGTCCGCCTGCTATTGTGCCTTTAAATGGCAGATCATCGACGTCCCCCCTCTTCACACAGTTGTCCGCTAAATTGATTCATGTCAGACTGTTAACGGTGTCGGAAGCCTCACTTGGCCTCGCGCTACTGCTTGTAACCCGGGTGGCACGGACCTATGCTCTCTCAGCCATGTAGTGCCTACAATGTGTGTGTGAGACGATAAGTGTATGTGTGTGTGTGTGTGTGTGTGTGTTCAAATACTCCAGGCACACCGAGTAGTCTGTGCAGCTGGGGAAACGAACATCTGGCTAATAATTCTCCCCACGAGAAAGGAGCACAACACGCAGTTTATTGGAAAATGGCCAACATCTGTGCATCAGTGCGTTAATGAGCGATGGATCGAGGGGCGGGGGGGTGGGGTGGGAGGGGGGGGGGGGGGCAGTGGGTGTGTGCCGGCCTTGGGGGGGGGGGGGGGGGGGGGGGGGGGGGGGGGGTCAGTGTGTGTGAGACGTCCGTACTGTTGTGTTAGCGAGCCCTCGCGGCTTCCCCACAAGTCTTTGTGATCTACTCCTGCACACAACTATTGATAGCATCATTACAGAGCCCCATAACCGTAACATCGCCATGTGTGTTTTCTGCTGATGCAGGCAGGTGCAGGGGATATTAGAGTGCATCGCCTCAGTTTGTAGGAGACGCATGAAGGCTGCTCTCAGGGGTCCCTCAGCCCACTATTTTGTTTTTATTAACATTTCATTAGCACGCGCCCCAAACTGAGACCCCAGACAGCTGAGGAACATCCGCTTAATACTCTTATTCCGGCTTGGTCAGCAGCACCAAGCCTCCTTCACATTTACTCAGACTCTTAATGATAATGGGCTGCCCGCCTCCACCACGGGGGGGGGGGGGTCAGCCTTAGTAAGCCCCGCCCCCCTCCACGTCTTTGGTCTCTGTGCCAGTTTCATGTCAGGCTGCGGCGCTTGCCAGGAAGACACTTTGAGGAGGTGTTATCGATCGCTGCCCTCAGCTCTGGCAGACTGATGTATCAGTATCAGACCACCTGCCATTACGGCTCCATGGTGATGCATGCGCTTGTTAACGACTTCCTGATCTACCACTCAAAACAAAATGGTTTCCAGTTCCATCTCGGGCTTAAGTGTTTGGCTCGGATCTCACAATGCTACTCTATGGAAGGGGAAGTAGTTAAGACCGATGATCGCTTTGTATTTCCAAATAATCGTTTTGCGAGATGTGTGTTTACATATGTTCTGATGTGGTTCATCAGATGAGAGATGATTAAGACTATTATGATGGATCATGTCTTTGTTCGCGTGGCTGTGGCTCACACAATGATGTGGGTTGTCCTCCTACCAGAATGCTAATGGTTTTATCCCACTATTTCTACTTCCAGTGTCCTCAGGCAAGAAACCACTTTGAGTGTTTATCAAGGCTAGAAATGCCGATGTAAATACAGACTGTTTACTATCTGCTATGTGTGGCATGGACAGGGTGTTATGACTGTGCATAGCAACCACTAGGAGGCACTAGAGGGAGCCATTTCTGAATCTTAAATCACAGGGCGTATTCTCCTCATGAATCACCAATGTAATTACTGTACGTTCAATACATGCCAATCGAAATAAATCACCCACATCTTACACACTGCGCCTTTATTAGTAGCTGCAGACTTCTATAGTGGGTGTTTGTGTTAATGGAAAATATCTACAGCATATTTATCTAAATATATATTCAAAAATTCAGATATCCCTCATTAAATTGTTGTTTTCCCTACAGTTTGAGTCAGGAGTGTGTTTCGCCGCATTACTGTACATTTTAATAAGTTGTTTAGGCATGGTATATGGGTTGCATATTTTTTCACATGTGCACACCGGTGTGCCTGTGTGTGTGTGTGTGTGTGTGTGTGTGTGCGTGCATGAGTGTGTGTGTGGGATGAAAGGTCCCTGTTTATTCCTCATAAGAATGCAGCAGCCATATCAAAGCGTTGGCGCCTGCATTCCTCTTTAATGGGGGCCCACAGACTAACCTTTGCTGGTGCTCCCCATCTGTCAACACCAGCAGATGAGGGTGTGTGTTCATGAGACACTTCACACTAGCAGCTTCACAGTGACTATAAAGACCAGCTTAATTGTATTTCTTTTCTTTTTTCTCTTTTTTTCCAAAGCTGTTCCCAAACAGGTCAATGACAATGCCTGTGAAGAGGGTGTCACATGTGATGCTGTGAGTTTGCAGCCTTTCACCCGTAAGACTTGAGCAATTCATGTGTGAAGCAGATACAGCATGTGCCTTTTAAACCACCACTTATTTTGGTAACAGATGAATCTGTTTTGGATTAATAGGTTCATCAAATGAAAAGCTATATTTTATAAACATATAAATAATACATGTAAACATACATATGCCACAGCAACTGGTGCAATGGGATATGTTTATCATTCAACTCATGCAGCGCGATTTGGATTCCACACAGTTGGGCGATCAGATGGTGCAATCCAATGCAATTCAATTCGTTTTATTAATGAATAATGAAATAGCATGCAGATTTTTCACTACATAAAAAAAAAAAAAAGTAGCATTGCAAATAATCTAACTTGCTTGGTACAGTACATACACCCAGCCTCCACCATGTTTGTTGTGGTCCACAGTGGCAAACATTAGTTCTGTTGCACATTTTTACATACTATTGGACTCATAAATATTAAAACATGAAAATATCGGGTTGCCCCAGGATCTAAATAAATACATAAAAAGCTCATTTTGAAATATATTGGATTTTATGGATGCAAACTAACCAAGGAATCTTGATTCCCTCCCAATATCGCATCCATGTGCTGCTTGCATTTGTTAATGCATCAAAACAAATCGATTCATCTCACATCCCACAGGCAGCTTTAGTCCTTTGTTTTATTGTAATAATCATCATCTCCAATTCAAAGGCTGATTTCTCCAAGCTGAAGTTGTAGCTCCTTGTGTTTTAGTAATCAAAGACATAATTACGTTACCATTGTTGTAGTGCGTCCCTTTCTGTTTACAAATCACAACACATGTTGACAAGTGGATTACGAATAAATAAATGCATAACACAAACCGATACCATCGTTTGTGTTATGATAAGGTTTATGGTCTTTTTTAGAGGGATCACACGTTTCACCCGACGAAAGCAATTTAGTGCGAGCTGATGTGATCTGCGGAAAGCAATAAAAAAACTTGGTGGGGATGATCATTCATCAGTGTTGCTTTGTTGTTTAAAGCCGTAGAGACAACACACTCGTGGGAATCACACACACACACATACACACACACATGGTAGCAGGAGAGAGATAGAAGAAGATCTCTCTTTCAATACGAGCCCACTACCTGGGTGGGAATAGATAAAAGTAAATGTTTTATTATCATTATAGAAAACAGAAATTGTTCTAAGATCCTGTGTGTGATCAGTGTTGAAACCTATGTTTAGTGATGGGGTGGGGGCAGGGTATGGGTCCGGGTCCCTGGTGTGAGTGTACATTATTGCAGAATAGCCACAGGGGAGTTTCACAGGGGGGAGGGAGGGGGGGGGGTGACATGGGAGTTGAGGAATGCTGACCGGGAGGAAAACGAGTGAACAAAAAAAAAGAAAAAAAGAATGTCACATGAGAATATCATTCTGTTGGCAGGCGGGCTGTAAATTGGTATGGATATAGATGGGCAGGAGAGACCTAAGGCACATGCTGGCCATCCAATGAAGGGAGACGGGGCAGACACATTGCAGAGCTGCTGACAGGCTGTCTCACTGAGCTCCTCTGCTGTCAAGGGTCATATATATCAGCGGTGACAGCAGATGCTGTGTGTGTGTGTGTGTGTGTGTGTGTGTGTGTGTGTGTGTGTGTGTGTGAGACACAAGAACCTCTCTAATGACCCCGGTTATGCCACAGCCGCTATCTGAGGGTCAACAATACTCACAGACAATGTTAACTCGCCACTTTCTGTGCCATGACTAGAGGCTACGTGTGAGCAATGAACTATTTATCTTGGCTTTACATTTATTTATTCCTTTTTTGTTTTTTTTGTCTCCACAGTCGACGGCAACTAGTGGGAGGCAGGATGATGTCACCGTGAGGGAGGAGAGGAGGAGAAAAAAAAACAGAAAGACATGTAAAAAGAAAAAAAGAAAAAAGGCCCGGCATCGTCATGGTGAGTAACTGTGGCAACGCAGCAGCATGATTAGACACAGACAGGAGGCTGCACTGTTTGATGGCCTGGTTGTTAACATTGTGTTTTCTGTGACAGGGACACATTATTATCCTTCCCTCTGACGCTGTAATGGCTCACAGATTATTTAGAGCGGGGCTGTTTTATGACAGGTAGCTGGATAAACTGTCTCCCTTGTCATTAGTATCAGTGAGGAAAAGTTAAAGGTTATTTTTAGGACTGTGATATTTCATCATTTGATTAAGACAAGGTGGTCACACAGGTTGTTTACCGGATGTTGTTAAACAGTTGGTGCCCAGTGCCAAAAAAAGGTGCTTGACATTTGAGGCAAGCAGACAAGCCTGAAATATCATGAAATACAAACAGTGAAGACAAACAAACTAATTAGCTAATTGGCAAGAATAAAGCAGAGAGGTGGTGCTTAGACCAAATATGGGGTTTTCTTTGGAAAAGAATATTGTTGGAAACATCTTTGAAGATGTAAATCCACAAATTAAGAAAATATTATTTTTAAAATAAGATTTGTTATTTCTAACGGTTTGAATGAAAAACATGTACGTACCTTGGTTGCCTAGTCAAAAACATACTACACTTTTTGGCATTAACTTTTTAGGGAACGTTTCTTTTAGTCACGCATAATGTTATATCCACTCTTTCTTGCACTTTCCTTACTTCTGTCATGTCTGGTGATTAAAAACCTGGCCGACACATTCTCACTTAAGTGCGTGTCTCACCGTTTCATCCATGCTTCATTTTACCTGCTCTAAAAATGGCTTCATTATTTCTTATTCACACAATGAGCAGAGACGTGATTCACACCCACTGCGTAAGTGCCAAGTCCTTTAATTCAACTCTCATTTTCTCATTTCTTCCCGTCTTCGACATCTCACCTTTTATTTTGTCGAGTTCTCATCATTTTGGGCCAAGTGACAAGACTCATTGTCACGCAACTGTCACACAACTGTGGCTCTGACCTAATTGTTCCACTTCTACTTATTTAGGACAGAAAAGGCAGATTAACTGCCGAGTGAATTCAGAAGCTAATTTGGGAAAAGGAAAAGGGGAAATAATGCTATAGCGTCTCGCATGCAATAAACACACCAACCACTAGTTGGCCTCCGAATCACTTCCCATATCAAATCTAAGGACATTACATCTCCGCCCATTTTTTTCACAAGTGTGAAAATGAGCTTTTGCCAAATAACAGCACATGCAGCAGTAACAGTTTTATCATCCCAGATGCTCCTGTTTATGAATCAACATACCACAATATAAGCATTGTAATTATGGGATGTTGTTTAACAAATGGTCTTTACTGACGCACTGGACTGTGGGGAAGTGTGGGGATTAAAATGGGGGCATTAAAATGCATTCTTTATGTTTGCACAGAATGCGACGACATGGGAATCAGATATGGGACGGTAATATGCACTTTAATGAACCTTACGACCAAACATGTCGTGATGACAGGATGAATTTTCAGTCATAATGACACAAAGTACAATAGCATTAAAGCAGTTTAAATCTAAATTGGACGGATAAGCTTGTGTGAGCTAAGACAATCAGTGTCCATGTCATTGCCAAAGGCTTTGTGCTCTTACAGATTAGAGTTGTGGATCCCTGCTTTTAAGCTTAAATATCTAATTAATCACATTCAACATAGTGAGTCACCCAAACACTGCGACACTGATTTATGTCTGTGCAAACTCCGATTAAACTGGGTCTTCTGTCAACCACGTTAAAGCTTTCCTGAAACACATTTGAACACAAATGTGTTTACTTTTACTCATTTCCTACATGAGAAAAAAAATCAGAAACTACCCTAAGGAATATATAGTAAAAGAGTTTGGAAATAACAGTCAAGTAGAAACGTATATAGATTTAATTTTAGTAGTCAAACCACGAACCTGCAACAGGCGCTGACCTTGATTGGGGACTCGTGACCTTTCTCCCGTAAAGTGACAGCATCGTGATAATGTTATTCCCTGCCTAATTAGCTGTTATCAGCAGAAATGTGGCACTTTTATCTTGAAAACAAACGTGGAATAATAAGCTTGTTTGTTTGGCGGATACACCGGATATGCTCTCACACAATACTACCACCATCTGCTGCTGATAAATGATCCTATATGAGAATGACCAATAATACCGGTAGATGTAAGACTGCACCCTATACGCAAATATGCTCCTTTTGCTTCGTATATGATCCCAGCAACCCTGCATGAATATTAACAACACCTCCCCTCATAGTGATTCATGGACAGAGTAACAGAGGCTAAGTGTTTGCATTGAGGCCAGTTAAACCTCTACGTAAACAGACTGTCAACTTAGATTACATGAAATGTAATTTCGCCGGTAACCTATATGCTCAATTTTCTCTTTAATCCTCTGATACATTACAGCACCTGTGACGCGTATTTGCATAATAAGCAGGAAACGAATGAATAATGTGCATTTCTTATGGATTAACACGCCACATGCGATTATAAATATTGATTATTCAGAGTTTCATTACAGATAAGATGGAGAAAACAACATTTATCTGGGCTAATGCTCTCGTTGGTATTCAGGTGATGCTCCGCAGAACAGGTTTGGGATTCATTACAACACTTCTGATCCTTTGTGCCCCGTATGAAACAAGCAGACGTACAAGTGCACCGCAACTGCTCTCGCTTTATTTCTTACGGCTAATCACTTTAAAACCCATGGTTGCAGAATGATTATGTGAAGCCAATAAGCAGAATGTGAATGGTTTCCAAGACCGGAGCTCTGAAGTTTATAATCATTTAATTGGCACCCGGGCCTCGGCGTTGGAACAACTGCTCCGTGGAGTGGCATCAACTTTGAACCGCTTTTAGCCTCTAAATCTGCTGTCTGTTGGAATATGGCTCCGAGAAGAGCACGTCGGTGCCGCAAGTGTGCGCATGTTGAAAGCGTTTCAAAACGATTCAAGCAACAGTAATAGCTGTAAGATTTCTAAAATCCCTCATTATGTGTGTTTCTTTGAGGGGGTCTCACTTGGATCATCATCCCTCCATGTATAGATTCAAATGAAGATTATTGTAAAAGTCTGGTTTAGTTTTTCTTTGATGCACTATAAATGGTTTGCTGCACTGTAGTTACTGGTTTAGTTTGTTGTGGTTAGCCCTATGCTGGATGGGTAGCTAATACCCTCAAAGGGAGTTCTAGCTATCATCTGTGCATGGGCAGTGCAGGAAAGAGAAAATACAAGTCAACCTTATTTGACCAACTTTAATTAGATTACTACGTAAGCTATTTTTCGTATTAACTAACATAACACTTATTTTCATTCTATTGCCTTTTTAATTGTGCATAATTAAGAGTGTGGCCTCTTGAGTGACACCTGGGCCAACCTGTCACGTTCTGTGGCTGAGGTGACAGCAGCATGGGCCCACCCCCAGCTCTACCTATGCTCCTCCTCTTGACCAACACACTGTTGCAGTACCACTGTTTGGCCACCACATCTTTTTTTTTTAGTTCAAAATCTCGGTTCACGTGTTGCTTACAGAAATCTGTTACATCGTAGTGATGTCAGCTGATTGATGTAATGGAAACGTCAGTGACAACGTGTTGTTGTCAGGTGCATGCTTCGTAACAAATCCTAGCTTGTATGTGTGTGTTTCCATCGGAACCTCATAGGGTCACGATGTCGAAAAAGGACATGGACAGAGTGAATTGGCCTCGAGTCTCTTGTCCCCTTGTTTTTCAGAATCATGAAACGTCCTCTGAAGTTTGACCTTCTGCTGGTTACATACTATGATTTTTCAGAATGACGACTGCAGAAGTCAAGAAGGACACAAGTCTCCAAAAACAGCCTCTCTGACAGCTCTGACCTGTTTTAGTATTGGCTGCGCATCCTCCATCCTCTCTCTCTCTCTCTCCTCCCTTTTTTCTCTTTCGTTCGTGCATCTCTCTCCTCGCTGACCTCAATCTTTGCCTCGCAGCGCCTCACCCGAAAAACAGCAACTAACACTAGCCTCGCTTATTTACATCTCCCCCGCCCCCCCCCCCCCCCCCCCTCCTGCCCCCTCTTTCTTGCATGTGAGATGATTCTAATTTCGAATGTATTTGCTGTGTCCCAGTTTATCGCTATGAATCTGCAACCCTGGTTGTGTGATGGGAATGTTTGGTGCCTTTAAAGTCGTGAGGACCCTTCTATTCATATTAATGTGGACGGGGATTACACAGTGAGAGAGCTGTAGGTGTGGAGCTGCCTTTTAACAATGGAACATAGTCTTCCAAGTGCGTCATAGCCTATGCACAACATCTATTGACTGACACTATAACACATATGACAAAGACAAACACACTCTCCGCCGCCCTGCTTTCCCCCACAGGCACCGCTTGATATGCAGGTGTTGGTCGATGGTGATAACAAGAACCTGGCTTTCTTTCTATGAGCAGTCTCCTCCTTCCCTGCTGGAGCGTCACCATACCCTGTTTTCAGGTGTTCATTAGTGGATTATTAGACTGTCAACGACGAGAGCAGTCAGGGGGAGAGAGAGAGGGAGAGAGGGAGAGGGGGGAAGAGGGGGAAAGAAGGGAGGAAGGGGGATTGGTGGATACTGTATGTGTGCGTGGAAAGTAGGACACGGGAGCCCCAGTGAGAAGCAGCAGTGGAAATGGGGAGAAGGGGTGGCAGGCATTCATAAACGTGAATATTGTTAGTGTATGTAGCGAGTTAGCATATGTGCAGGAGAGGTGGGTGGGGGAAGAGGGGGTGGCAGTGGGAGGGGGGGGGGGGGGGGGGGGGGGGGGGGGGGGGGGGGGGGGGGGGGGGGGGGGGGGGGGGGGGGGCAGAGGGAGTGTAAATTGGTATTTAACTTCACAAAAGGAGGATTCCGGCTAAGTCAGAGCATTTTTCCTCCCACTCCTGCCCATCACATTACAACTGTCACCCAGAAGCAAGGGGGGGGGGGGGCCCGGGGGGCCAGGGGGGGGGGATAGGGGGGGGGGGGGGGGGGGGGGGGGGGGGGGGCCCTACCTTCCGAGGAAGCACTTGGGGAACGTGGGGACATTATATCGACACAGTAACACCGCAGCTAATGGATTGTTTCAGCGCTTCTTAACCTTTTTCCTTCGACACCGTGCACTGATTGTTGTTTGATAAAAAAAAAATAAAACCTGCGACATGCGATCATGTGATTACATGCTTAAAGAGCATGAAGTCATGTGCAACCTCATGTGCCCCCTGTTGAGCATTGTGTCTTTATTATGAACACAAGAAATAGTAAAAAAATTTTTTTAAAACTTTGTTCAAGACTTGAAAAAGACTGCAGTCCATAGTGTGATGCTAAAATGGTTAACGTCATGGGCCAGTCACTGAGTTTCACATTTTCCATAATCTCAGAATCTCATATCGCATCTGCATTTTGTTCTGCAATTGCCCCCGAGGACAAAATGTTCCTCATCAAAGCAATTTACACGCTGTGGAGGATGGAATAATTCGACACAATGTATTCCGAGCCTCTCGCAGGTGTTTTATTCGATCTGGGGCGGCTGATGTCTCCGTAACAATAAAAAAACTATTGGCATTTGGTTTTATTGGTTTTTGTCTTCTCCATATTTTTATGATTAAACCAGACAGCCGGTGATGAGTGCAGCCGCATGGCTGGCATTCTTCTTTTTTTTTGTAGCTTTAATTAGCTCTGCCAATGGAACAGTGTGTTGCATACAAACCTCCTGACGCATACATAATATCACCTCTGTCTAGTTTTAGGTGCATATGCAGATTATCTTATTAGATTGACTAAAATAACTATTCATTACTTGCCTAAAGCTACAAAATGTCTTTGGACTCGAAGGTGATATCAGAATAAAGACTTCTGCCTAGAGAATCACTTGGGCACTAAAATACAGGGCTAGACATAAAAGCTCTTTTTGTTTAGAAATTGCATCAATTTCAATATGTGTGTGTGTGTGTGTGTGTGTGTGTGTGTGTGTGTATGTGTTTATGTTTTTATTTCAGTGTTTGTCTCTTACTGTGCCAATGTGGAACCTAGATGAACTTTGTTTTGAACTAACTGTCCTTAGATGTGTGTGTGTGTGTGTGTGTGTGTGTGTGTGTGTGTGTGTTTGTAGCAGCATGTTGTTTGTATATCTGAGGATAAAACCTTGGTCTCCATTGGCAGCAGAAAGAGCTAAATATAGAGCGGCAATGCACTCTGCCATGCTATGAGGTGAATCCTTTGGCATATCAGAGATTAACTGCGTTCACATGATTGGTCCAAAACAGTCATGTGATATGTGTTGTAACATGCACTATT
>JAFBJT010109091.1:23368-51984 GCA_016785325.1 Chascanopsetta lugubris
ATGGGGTGTGTGGGTGCATGCAAATGTGTGTGTGTGCGTGTCTGTGTTTGTAAATGCAGGTATGCCCTTCCAGGCAGCGCACGCAGCTCTGATGTGAAGTGACATGTTGAGAGACTAAGCCTTTGGACACTGGCTGAGGGAGGAAGAGACAAACCAAATAAAAACAGACATAGCCTTTATAAAAAAACAATGCTACAACCCAACTGCATGGGAGCAGCAGATGGCATGTACCCCCCCCCCCTCCCCTCCCCCCCTGCGGCCTTTAGCATGTCCCCCCCCCCCCTCCCCTCCCCCCCTGCGGCCTTTAATTCAAATATCGCTCAATCGTTTCGCAATCAGCTTCTTTTTTTCTTTTTTTCTTTTTTAAATGTATCTGCGCAGCTACGTGGGGGAAAAAAAACCCTGGGAGTGACGGCGTGACAAGTGGAACCTGGGTGTGACGTGGCTTGTCGGGA
The DNA here is from genome assembly GCA_016785325.1 of Chascanopsetta lugubris. Classification (NCBI taxonomy): domain Eukaryota; kingdom Metazoa; phylum Chordata; class Actinopteri; order Pleuronectiformes; family Bothidae; genus Chascanopsetta; species Chascanopsetta lugubris. The sequence goes on from JAFBJT010109091.1 coordinate 23,824, forward strand.
GGAATGAGAGACGATCTCTCCCCCCCTCCGGCTGTTTCCTGCAGTCATCACTGTCCGTCCGGATCAGGCCGATTCACCTGCCTCCCTGTCTGCTGAGCTTACCGTTACGCGTTCTCTCTCTCCCTCTCCGTTACCTCACCTGACCCGTTTCAAACACACTTTTAACCCCCGGTGATTTTACTCTGCGCTCGAGCATCTGCTCCGTAAAAGATTACGGCCACAATCAGAGGCTCCTCCAGAGACGCAGAAAAGCTTGTGTGCACTAATTCTTGACGTAGTGCTTATTCCACTGTTGCCGAGGTATTGACAAAATATTTGCATCCAGTCCATGCACAGGTCACCTGTCACTCAAAGAATTCACTTCACTGCCTGTTCATAAATCTCTCTGTGCCTGTGGGCCTAATTACGTAAACCGGATTTAGTTGAACCATATGAACCTTAGAGCCCTCAGGTTGTCTGGGACTCGCCTGTCATTTGCCAACAGTGTTAAAACATAACACGGTGAATCAGCGTTATTTTGATTATGCAACACAGACCTGGAACAACCCTCAGAATCAAATGCTAGAAACTTTTCTGGCATTCTCTGTTTCTATCAGGCTTCATTTAAACGTTTTTTTTTTTTTATTTGAATTAATTATACAACAAAAATTTGTATCCTTGTATCTCTGGTTTACACAATTTACAATTTAAATTCCCTTAAAGCACATTGAAGTTCCCTGGTGTGTGAGAATTGTGCAAATAAGGTTACCTTGCTTTACCTCTGATGGAGATAATGTGAAAAAAAAAAAAACTTGATATTGAAAAGTAATTTAATTTTAACCTTCCAGTCAGGACGAGTACACAGGCAGGGTGTCCCTGAGCGTCTGGTCCATAGACAACACAGTAGTACCAGTACACCACACCAGCAGATGCTGAGGTGAAAACATGGTTAGAGGACAGACCCCCTGCTCTCGACTACACACCCGACAACTACACACCTGCTGCAGAGTCTGTCAGGAAGATGCTGCATCTTTAAGCATCAATTCATAGCTACGATAAACACAACAAGGAGGTTGAAACAATCTAAAGGTCCAGTGAAGGGACATGGTATTAGATATTGAAGGCCAACATAGGTTCTCCTGCATGCTTGGAAAGGTTGTACCTTTAAAAGTCAAGCAATGTGGTATTGTTTTTTGTTTTTTTTTTAAGAAAAAAAAGGGTTTTATTATGTTATGAATTTCTGAAAAAGTCAAAACAAACCTAGAGGATACAATCAATCATAAACCTGTTAACATGCTTGGTGCATACTTACTTTCAATGAATCAAGAAAATAGGCTAAAAAAGACAAATAGATTATTGAATCTATCTTTTAAAACAAATTACATTATGATATATTGTAATACAATACAATTCATTATAATGTAATGGCATGTAATATAATATGATATCATAGAATAGAATAGAATAGAATAGAAATAGTCTTGGGAACCATACTGAATCAAAAGCGTATAACGAAATAACAAGCGCATTAAAAAACAAAAGTATTTACCATAGCCAAATCTTACTTTGAAAAATGGATTTAAAATCTAAGTGAACGCAAAAGAACATCACCGTAACATCTCACGCACTCGTCCAACTGTTCATTACGATGAAGTATGTCTTTGCTTAAACAGCATAAAGTGAGCTGCTGATGATGCAGAATAATAAGAAGGAACTGATTGCTCTCCGAGACAGATGTTGTGTTCATGAATGTTGAAGCGGAAACCCAAACTGACTGCACAATGAGACGAGGGCTCTCGCAGCCACAGTCAAGGTTCTTTGCTCTGACAACACAGCAGATGTTGTGGCTGTTTGTGGAAATAAACCCGAGCAAAGCGAGTCGGGCTGCCGCTCCGCTCTCTACAACACATACTGAACGATTCCTCCTACACATATCACCTTTTTATATTGTCCCGGACAAACTGTTTTGATTTAAACTGGGGAAAAAAAAACAAAAAAACACTTTACACGCAGTTTTTATTTTTTGTTAAATCACCTTACACTGCTCCGGGCAAAACCTTTAGTCTTATCATGCTTGTGTTCACAGAAAAGCAAAATGAGCATTTGAACGCACAGTTCAACAGCCTCACTTTGTTTTCTATGGTTACGATAGAGCTCCATTGCTGGTCACCACTGAAAAAAGTTATCTTATTTACATCTGATTGATAATTACCAAATAACAATAATAAACACAATAACACGATAATAAACAGCAATGCAAATGCAATGTCTTTTATGCAACTAAAACAAATTCTTGTGATTCAAACATTCATTTGGTGGGATTTCAAATGAATATATTGTGTTTTCCACCTCATCTGTGTAATCTATTACATAACAGCTATTACAGCAACTGTAAACACTTCAAAAATAATATTGCCTACTGTTCATTATGGGAAAGCTATATTGAGCTAAGCATCAGTGTGTGCTTAAGCCAAAAAGGTGCCATCTTTTAAGTTGAAGCTAACATACGAGAAAAATCCTTTTTTTGTAGCAGGGCTCTTATTTTGAATTAAATGAGAATAAATCGTTGATCAACATTTCAAGGTTTCACTATTTCTGAAACGAGAGGTTTTCAAAGCATTAAATGCAACTAATACCCTTTCTGTTTTATTCCAAGAGGCCTTTTGTGTATACAATGATGGACCAGGAGGACATCACAGATGTGAAAATAATATTAAGAATTACAGATTATTTTAAAGAGGGGGTTCGAAAACGTCCTTATAAGGTCATGTCCCTGCCTGGTGACGAAAGTACCAGAATAGCCATTTCAATTTCAAGTTGAACCATCGGTTTGAGCCTTATGCAAAAGAATTGTTCTGTGTCTTTCAAGCACAGAGCAAGTTTGCCCGAGGGAGCAACACACAGAGAAAAAAAAACCTTTATGCAAGAATGGTTCAAAATATGTTCATGCTCATGCACTGTAAGAGCTACATTCTTGGTTGTTTTACAATAGATCACTGCTGCTGAGGCGGCTCCATCTCTCTATCTCTGAGAGAGTTTTTCTATTGAACACATGGATCTACACATCCCACAGGGGCAGAGCGAGAGATACTGGACAGTCAGTATAACTGTTATGGATTTTACATTCTGGCAGTGTGGACTGGAAATGGATGAAAGCATAAAAATGCTATTTCTCCGAGAGTTTATGCTGTGGTGTCCAGATGTAGTTTTTGTTCATGAAAATAGTAATAAAATATATCATAAATCTGAAGTAACACCAGTAATCACCCAAAGGGTTCCACTGGACAAACGTATTCAAGCTGATCTGTGTAAGAGTTTGAGACATCTATTGGTAGAGTTGCATGCTGCAACAGAATAATGTTTAATATTAAGTCTTTAGAATGTCCGTCTTGGGCTACTGTAAAAATGTGGCAGTGCAACATGGCGGCCTCCATTGAGAAGACCCATGCCTAAATATTATAAATATGTAAATATACAGATCAAAGCAATAAATTGTGAATTAGTGGGTGTTGTAACTTGAAGTATAGTTTATTATTTACCAGTAGATCCTTAGTGGACATTTCAAGCAATGACAACCATTTTGGCAACAACATAAAAAAAATGCTGATCTCCTACCTGACACAGTCCTGACGATCTCGGACGTGTTCCTCAGGCCCACGAAGGAGAACTGGTAGAGCCTCCAGGAGCGAATGTCCCCGACCTCCACTGAGCTCCGTTTCCACTTGTACACAATCTCCTCCTTGGGGTAACCGTCTGAACACGAGAGAGCGGGGTCAGCTGACAGGCTGCAACACTTTCAAAGAACTAACATACATCCCTTTTAGGAAGCGTCTCCCGACCCGACTGCTATGAAAAACGCTCTCTGCAGAAAAGAGAGCAGTTGGTGTAAAGTGTTCAAAGAGAAATATGAGCACGACATCCGGTATTTAAAGACTGATGACACCAATCCAGGAGGTGTTAATTGGAGAAAATGAAGGTCAATGGTCCAATTTCACGTCTCGGTATCACGTATGGATCTTGTGTTGCCGTGGTGACACACACGGAAACGCTGTCCTGGACAATTGATGATGGGTGAATGAAAGAAAGTCAATCGCGCAGGTTCCTGCCGTCAGCATGACGACTGCTCAGTCCTGCCTAATGATTTTGTGTCGCCGCGGTGAACGTGTGGCCACATAGAACACACAACGAGGACAGGGAGACGTGGAAGCGGCATCGTGTGACTCCTTTTAAGTTTGACTATCGTCACCTTAAACTTCTTAGATTTTCAGTGCGGTGTCGTCTGCACTCGAGTCGTTCATAATACACGTGAACTTTTCCTCGGTGCAAACCTAAAACAGCTCCAAAGCTAAAGTGCTCTCGGACAGGCGGTAATGTTGGACCTCACAGGAGCAGGGGATGGAAGGATCCGCCCATTTGCCACATTTAGTGCCCGGGCCAGGCGGGCGATTCCGCTCCCTCGCTGGCAATACGTTGAAGGGCACATTATTGTTTTATTGTCTTTTAGGGAAGCGAGAGTTGAATTCGCTAGTGTGAGTCGGAGCGTTAATTAAAACATTTAAATGAGCAAGTGGAATTAATCTAAACATCTTTAAGTCACTCGGCGGCCGGGTGCAGTGAGGTTTCAAAACAGCCCGCAGAGGCTCCGACGCACGTGTCGAAGGAGAACACGCCACGTGATGAAAGCAGCCGCCGTCTGCCTCTTCTACTTCTTCATGTAATGTACATCAAGTGATTTTCAAAGTTCAGAAAACATCCATGTCTTTCATCAAATTTAAATGAACGCCTCTGTTCCATTTTTAGGCTGGATGCCCCCGGCCCCCACCCCTTGGTTTCTCTTTCTTCTTGCTCTGCAGCTATTTGGGAGGCAGCCTCTCCAGAGAGCATCCCGCCGTGCCTCTCTCTGTATTTTCCGTAGCAGCTTCATTAGCATAACCCCGCCCCCTCCGTCCACTCGTCACATGGCGACACTGACTGATTCGGACCTTTTCAAATGGCTTTTACAACAGTATCGACGGAATGTGGCGAAATCAATCACCTCTTTGGCTTTGATCGAGCCGATAATGAGACATGCATTATTAAACGCCTCCACCGAACGCCAGTGAATGCTATGAATGAATGGTTAAACACATTTCTTATCACTGTCTGTTGGAATGAATGTGGTTTTCTAGAGCTGTATGAAGCATTTAAAGGCTGAGTTGTGTTTTAGGCTGCAAAAAATCCCATGCATCCTCCATTTTGCCTCTACACTTGTATAAGGGCACCGATCTATTGAAAATGAATTCACATGCAGTATGACTCATATGATTGTTTTTCAAGAGACCGCGGTGAAAGAAATCCTGGGATTACTGCGGCTCGAATCCCCTGGTTCCTCCTGTTGCATAATTGTCCCTTTAATTATGTCTTTGTTCGGCTCATACGTCGCTTCCTCTTGGCATCCGTGTGTGTGTGTGTGTGTGTGTGTGTGTGTGTGTGTGCGCGTGTGTGTCTGTGTCTGTGTGTATGTGTGTGTTTATCCTTGAGATGAAACAGAGCATCAGAGGGAGGGGTAAGACAGTAGGACACCGCCATATGGTTCAGACTTACAGCTTGAAAACTCCAGGGGACATGAGTGCTCATCCATAGGGAAGTTGTTCAGTTTAAGCTGGCACTCCGCATCGATGGTCAACCTGCAGAGACATGATATTTGCATCCAGTGGCTTAGTTACAATGTAAGAATAATTACAGATCATACAAATATATTGAAAAGTGGAGTCTGGAAATGCTAACAAGAGCAGACACCATTTTGAATAATGCAAAGAATGCATCCCGCTCCCTCCCATCAGCTCTCTAATAAAAGCTAATCCCTGGATACACACAGCCTGACCAATACTTGAAGCTCGGTGGAGAAGACGACACTGGGAAGACAGCTGTGTTGTTACTGTCGACCAGGATGTGAGGAGAATTCCAACTAAAAAGATTTTTTTAAAAGTGTTTTCAAAACTAATTATGGGCTCCACCTTTAAGCGTCGGAATCATCAGGACCGAGCCTCTCACCTTATCAGTGGTAACACCAGGCGTCATTAATTAAAATTTCACTGAACTAAATGGATGTTTTTCAACAGCGTCACATCTGCCTCTTCTCTTCACACTTGAGGGAGTTCGTCGGCAAAGTCATTAAACTTCCCCTTAATGAGAGAATGACCTTAAATGTCTTTACCCACCCATGTGCTCGCTATTGTCATGTATCATTGTCCTCAGCATCGCAGCGGTCATCCTAATTAACCACTGGTTACATTCAGAGTTCCTTAACGAATTAATGAAGTGGAGGGGTGTGTGTTCTGCATTGGAGAACATCCATCACGGGCTTGATTGAGTCCAGAAGAGTTCACTTTCCCTTCTATTATCAGCCATGATGTATTGTGGTGTCAGTGTGAACGACCCCTGTATTTATGACGGCACGGAAAACATGATAATAAGCATAATTAATATTTGCCTTCAACCCGCCTCACAGTTTTACATGTGACACATTTAATTTCCAGCCCATGAGATCGCAGCAACCTTCTATTTTCGAGATCTCCAGGCAAAGATGGGTCATTGGATAATTTAACACATTCGTATTATAATAGAGATCTAGAAAATAAGATAATATCACTGAGAGTATATAAAAGGACATTCTAGAAATGTCCACTTGGAGCGCTGTAGCTCCAGTGTTCCCTTCTCACTTAACAACTTCCTGCTTTTATTCTGTAAGACAGATTTCCTGCATGCTCATTAGCGTCAAATGTAGAATGTTGAAATTTAAGATTGCCCAGGGCCTGTTCAGGATAATCAGGTTAATGAATCATTAATGCAGAGAGAGGTCCTGAATGGTCAGGTGCTTTGGAATCCTTTGTGTAGGGCAAACCTATAGTGGAGTCCAGAGGGACCAGAGGAAACTCTAATTTATAGAATATATATAATAAAAATATCATATTTTCACATCAAAAGTAAGTCATTATTTTAAAAAAATGCAAATGTGTCTAGTTTGCTGCTGTGAGAGATCCTGGACACTCTCCTGGGTTATTTTCTGCAGTCATCCATTATCCAATGCAAAAATCAATTGACTTTTTGCTGAGGGAGCCAGTGCCATGTGGACCTCTGCATTGACCTTCATCCATGGGTTTTTTTATTTTTTTGGCAGACATGTTCAGAATTTGTGTCTAAAACAGCCACAGGTAAATACTGCAGTGGGAATTGCTATGTTTGGCCAATTCCTATGTTACAGCATCTTTCCTATATATGGTCATTGTCAGTGGAAATGCACGACTCTACCACCCAGTCATACAACCAATCAATCAATCAATCAATCAATCAATCAATCAATCTCATCTGAGTCATTCATAGTTTCTTTACCTGAGGGTGTACAGTATCCGACCATCGTTCCAGATCCGAAGCATGCGATTGGGCGTGGTGATCCAATGCGCGTCTGCCTTCTTGGAGTTGCGGAAAAACGTATCGGGGATCCAGATCTTCCCGACCATGTTGCTGTTGAGACGCAGAACCTTCATCGTGCTGTTGAACTTTAACCTCCTGTCGTACCAGGTCTGGGCGAAAAAGATGTCGATAGTGTATTCCTGAAATAAGACATAACATAAAATGGTGACCAATCCTTTTTGCAACATGCAGGATGGAAGTCTGAGATTGTAAGTAGAGGTCTTGAACAGCACTGTTTGGCCTGCCTCTTCACCTCCTTCTCTCCACCAATGGAAAGTCAATGTACCGTCAAACTAAATGCTGTCTATTCAAGCCAAGAAGTCCCTTTGTCACTCCTAAGGGGTCCTGTTTGAAAAGGACCATCTTGAAACCCTCAGTGAGAAAATTAAACGTTCAAGAGGGCAATTAACAATTTCCATTGTTTGCCTGTGAGCCTGACAAAACCCTTGTCAACATGAGATATGAGAACGTGAGGCAGAGTTGAAGAGCTGTGGTCGGGTCTGAATGAGACAAGACCGAGAGGGTTTGTCTTCTTTACAGTGTTCTGCGGAACAGTCCTGAGGTAAAAGGTGAAGTAGAGCAGGAGTGGGAGAGACAGAGAAATAACAGGGGATTTGTGAGGAAGAGGGCATGGAGGCATTAACTTTCCCTCAAAGCTTAGCCCAACAATAATGTCAAAATCCATGCCAAAGAGTCCTAAACCAGATTTGAAAACAACATTTTCACTCCATCACACTCACAACCCCAGACCCCCTTTCTGTTTTTGTTTTTCTGCTTTGTCTCCACAGAGGGCAGATATACAGTTTAATCCAATGACAAGAGCACAATTGAAAGACTTAGGATCCTTATCTGGGCACTGCTGAGTGATATAAATAACATTTTATTTTTCCTTATACCAGAGAGGCCACATAAAAAACCCAGATTGTTACTAAGGGCCAAACAAACTTTATGTCGTCATGTTGTTGATTGGATACAATTATTTAAAATGATACGAAATAATCGATAATCTTTATAGATAATATCTACATTATCTTTATTTCGGTCACACTTACTCCAGTTAAGAGTCAAATGCATGTGAAAACAACACAACTCGATAATCAGAACATTCTAGACAAAAACATTTCATCTTTTAAAATTAGAGAGCGTTGTTTTGAAGACGATAACAATCAATTTGAATTGGACTTGACTTTGAAGGCAAAGAAAGCACACCAACTACGTGAAAATCTGCCCACTCCACCTGCACCACGATGCTGCTTCGGTCATGTGGATATCAAGCATGACAGAATCACAAACACAGGAAATGGAGGCATTTCAAAATAAAAGCATATAAAACAGAGCAGCTCTACACAATTTTTCTACAGAATCAAACTCCAATTCAGACAGCTGCACACATCTAAAAGCAGCTAAGACGTTCTCATCTCCAGCGGCTACAGAGCATTAATTTACGATTCCTTTTCTTCTCCACACCTTGATCTTTCTCTCCCTCTTTCCCCCGTCACTCTCTTCCCTCACACACTCTCTCTCACGAGTTGGAAATGATTCCACAGATCCCTAATGCGCAATTAAAAATTAAAAATTGTGTTCGTGCTCCGATGCACACCCCCGCACCGTTGGCCTATTCTCAGCTCCTCAGACAATCTAGTGACCATGGCCGCGTTTGTCACATGGCGGCGTGAAAGGCGGCAGCCCTACCTCTCTGAATACATCTGAATATGAGGCAATCAGTCAACCTTTCATGTCGGCAGAATGCCCTCGTCACAGGCATGCCCTTCCATGCATGCAGAGCCACTAATGTGCTGGTGAAATCTGCATTTTTCTTCCTGATCCCATTGATTCCGCCCTCCCCCCAACTTCACGTGGTTATTGAGAGCGGGGTGATGTAGCTAAGACTAAGTGAAATGGAACGCCACAGCCATGTAGAGCAGACAGCTCTGCAGAGGCAACAATAGAAGTGGGTTCTCAGCGGGGTTGTGAGGAGGAAAACAATGACACATGAAACAATGCTGATGTGAGTTCTGCGAGGCACTCGCAATTTATAATTCTTTCTGTCGCTTCGCCGAGTCCTGTCCTATTTCAGTCCCGACACCACAACGATAGCTGCATATTCCATCACTGCTGAAACTGTGGTATTTACAACTTCACCAGTAGTAATCATAGGGTTGGGTAATACTCTGATTTGATTTTTGGACCTAGATATTGTACTATTAACTTATCTCTGCTATTCCTGTTCATATTTGTTGGGAACTAATTTCTAAGCATTTTTTCTTGAACCCAAGAAATGTATTGATGATAAGCCAAGTCACCCCTATCCAAAATGTCCCAACAGAAACAATATATATATATATCAATACAGACATTATCACACTGGGTGATCCCCCCCCCCCGTTCACAATTGCACATTTCTATTATTTATTATTTATTATTTTGTATCATCATTTTATTTATTTTTTACATTACATGCTTCTTATTGAGTGGCATTCACTGTGGACACTTTTGTTTATTTTTCAACTGTGTTTTTCACATGCTGCTCTTAAAATGACTTTAATTTAATATTTGTATTATTATTATATTTCATTTTTTTTTTTTTTTTACATTTTACATCTAGACTTATTTTGTGTGGCATGTATTGTGCATATGACACTAAACACCTCTCAGAGCGGTTGACCTATAGTACATATAAAGGGAAGCAAGGGTTTATCATTGTTTGTGTATATGGGGAAGATAAGATACGCATCACCTGCGTATTATCACAGCTTAAATGTTTACAGAAACAACATCACATTGCACATGTGGTGAAAACACACTGCGCACCCAGTCCCACCATTTGAATGTGTCACAAACCACAACAACAGACAGGAGTCATCAAAAACACCTGACGGGAAAAATCAAAATCAAACCGGATCCAAGGAGAATCACAAACTGTTGTGTCTCTCTGAGGAAACCGCGACAGACCTGGAAGAGGTGACACCTCCGATTGCAGCTGATGCAAGTGTTGGCAAGAACAAAGTGAGAAACATCTTAGGATCCGCCGGCGCTCAGTCGGTCGTTCGTGAATATGCTACTTTAAGCTCTGGCCCCCGTGTGTTGGTGCCACACAGCTGCTTCAGCTGTTAATGGGGATTGTAATTCTAAATGAGAGCTGTTTCATGTAATCAGACGTATAGAATGGACCACATTTGTCCACTGTAGTGCAAAGGCAAATGCAGTAGTTAAGCAGCTGATTGACACCTGTGCTACTGTGTTGCAACACTACAAGGGCAGCGGGGTAGCATAGTGATTAGGTGGAGCAGCTCTCCATGACAGAAAGCCTGTGCCCTGCTGAAGTGTGCTTGAGCAAGACACTGAATGGCTGCCGGAGACGAGAAGGGAGGAAGAGGAGAGAGGAGGGAGGAGAGCTACTCTCTGGATCTTTATACTCTCACCTCGCCGAGGATGGATACTCCCCAAGGATGCACTTCCTTATGAATAGCGATGGCTTACACATGCACTACCAGGCTGATTGTTTGTAACAATGACACATTGGATTACTCACCATATTGATGGCGTTTACTGGGCCGATGCTGTTGACAAACATGTCTGTGTGGATCACTGTCGGTTTGACTGCAAAGAAGCAAAAGGGAAATCAAATTTAGAGACGAGGAGTCATCCATCATGCAAGGTGCTCATCAGCGTTTGTCGAATGTCATCATCGCAGCAGTATAAGAGGAAAACAGCATCCGTCTCGTGAATGTATGAATATAAAGTTGCCGGCAAACATCGCAGCCGGGGTTTGAGGACAGAAACACCTGGTGGAGACACAGACAACGATACTGCAGGAATGCTGTGTATTTCCATATTTGGTTGAGATTTGGCTCTGGGGAAGATTTAAAGATACAAATTCACTGTGTCATGGTTATAGGACGATTACTCGCCAGACATCATGTGATCACACAGTCTCCTGTTTGCTATGGCTGTTTTTAAAGTGCATGATACAGTGTCACTTTTGATAGACAGAGTCAGGCTTACCTCTGTAAGTCAGATTTATCTCAGTATGTCAGACTTACCTCCGAAAGCCAGGCTTATCTCAGAAAGTCAGGTTTATGTGGATAGTACAATTTGGTTGGAAGCTTGGACACTGATGAGTGTTGGACAAAAATAAGGATATCACTATTATAACTGTAAAATCTTACGACCTTCCTCAGCCGTTGAACAATATACAGCAATTTTCATGAATCAAATGGATCCCATTCTACATTTACAGCAGCCTGTTACATTAAAGGCTGTTCACCAGGATACATTAGATTGTGCTGATGCAACTGAAACCTGGCTCTGATTTTCCCTCTATATCCAACTTCCTCTTTCGAGAGGCCCCCTGCCAACGAACCACAGGCTCATGTCTGTATTTACGGCCAAACTCCTGACCCATTTACCAGAGTACCTTGGTGTCCTGCATGTGCAACCTCCCATCCATCCTATCCACAGTTTTTTTTTTTCCCTGTCCTTCCAGGCTCCAGGCCTCCGAGCTCCTCTCGATTGTGAATCATTTACGCTCTTTACTCACAGACCTGCTGGTGTTTGCTTTGCACTCACACACAGATGCACTTGTTGGATTAAAAGTGCCTCATGAATACCCTGACGCAAGATGACAATTCTTAGCCCAAAGAGATGACGAGGCAATACAATTACACAACACTGGACCGGAAGCTCCACTGGGAATGATTACGTGAGAGGTTTTAATTGTCCCTTTTGGGCTCCAATAGGGAAACAATCATCTATGTCTTCATGAGGATGAAATAAACTGGTCACCATTATGCATAACACCACAATAGACCTATTTACGGTTGCAGATGCTATGCTGTGCTCCTACGCAACCTTCCTATGCAGTCATGTGTGTTTATCATTATGTGCAGGTGTTTATGTGCTGCATAGCAATTGCACCACCAGTTGAGGCTGTCAGGATTTCTCCTCCAGTTGATGTCTCGCATTGTAAGCTGCCGGCTGAGAGCATGTCTGTGAAGCATGCTTAGCGGGCGAGGCTAACCTAAATGTTCAGGCAATCAGGAGATAGTGGGGTTTCAGGAGGAGAGAGGGGTAGGCAAATCTGTGTGTTTCACTCAAGCAAGATATTTGGGATTTATAAAAGGGCTTGTTTGGAAAATATACAGGGTTTTTCAGATGGAAAATACTATTCATTATAGTCAGAAAGATGGACAAAGAACAAATATAAAGCCCTGAAAATGGTAAAATAGGTTCCCTTTGAGCTGATGATTGTGGAAAAACAAGAGTTACTGCAGCACTCAATTTGAAAATACCGGTGAACTTGGTGTGAAGAAACGCCACAGCTACCAAAATGACCAATCACGACTGTTTCACAGAGCTCTGTGGCGTAAAGGGTATTCGGGGACTGTGCCCTAGGAGTGACTCGCAAACCATAAATCACGCCTAAGTGTCTACCGCCCTTCCTGCTTGAGTGAGATGGACAGCCAGATGTCAAACAAAGTCAGTTTGAAGAAAGGCGGGCAGCCTGACATCCACACTCTGTCAGGACGGCCTCAAACATCCACACCACACCACACCACCATCTCACGTCCACACAATCCAATGTGTATGTTTATGGATGAGTGCACACGATGTCTGAGAGGAGACTCAGGTTAAGACTCATGTGGCCTCTGGGCTTGATGTGAAAGCTATAGCGGCTGTGAGGGATAGACAGGGGGAAGGAGAGTGCAGGTCGGCATCCATTTTTCATGTCACTCCCCAGGCATACATGAATGTACATCGCACCACAACTCTCCAAAGGCACATACATAGTCTTACACACACACACACACACACACACACAGTCACACACAACAGTCTTTAACTTTAAGTAGGTGTAGTTGTTTGACAGCTTTTTCATTTGCGAGTAGCTAAGAATAAAAGTAAATAGGCATCATTACGTAAACTGAACACGCCTGGAATACACAACCTTGTACTCGTGTATTGGTGAAATCACATATAAAGTTAGAGGCATGGCACCAACAAATGATAAAAACCAAAATAGATATCTTACTTTACAATGCCAACTGCAATGTGGAATATTATACATGCCAACACACCCACCACTGGCATCCTGGTAAAAGGCTCATCGAATTAGCTACAACACTTCAAATGACCCACTGCATCTAAACACATTTACGTTTCCCAATGCTTATTATAAATGAATACATTTCAAATAAGTCCAAGGCCTTGGTGGTGCCAGAAGTGATACTTTTACTTCAACTTTAGTAATTTCGCTTGAGGCAATGTTGCATGCTGGTGCGGAATTTAAAGTACTGGTGCTAGTTCAAGCGTAAATGGTACCCAAGCAGCAGCCTTAAGGGATGAAGAATGAGTCCAATAGGGAAGTGGAAAAACGTGCAGTTCACAGAGTGACCACTTGAGCCAAAAGCGAGTCAATCTCCAGAGACTCCCATTTTAAAATGGTCAATTTTAGAGGTGAATTAAACATGTTTAAAGCCTGGAACAAACTACAGTTTTGGTCTTGGTGGGTGGATCTTTTTCTAACTTGCTTATTTCTTTATTTTATTGCTGTTTGAAATGGTGCTTAATTAGGGGCGTGGCATCTTGGGGGACACCTGGGGCTGACCTCTGTGGATGCTGCAACAGCACCATGGACCCACCCCTAGTTCTACCTGTGATCTGGATGAGCCAGGAAGTAGGGGTTAGGTAGCCGACCTCAAGGTAATAACCATGTAGGATTTCGGTACCCAATGCTATTTAGTTTTTTTTTCATAGCATTCCACAATAGTTCAGTACTGCTATACTGTCATCGTAAACCTTCATATGTGTTAATGTTACAGAATATTCTTTTTTCTAGAGGGCAACGACCTTGATCAGTATTCTGAATACTGAGTATTCTGAGTCAAAACGTCCTATTTTGCCCCAGTGTTCATACACACACTGCAAAGTCCTTACATTTTAATGAGCATCACCACCGACTTCAAAGGGAAGCAGGATGCACAATCAGCAATAAATCTAAATCCACAGCATTTTAGACGTATGTGCAGCGGAGGAGAAGGTTTGCTTCGCCACGATTTGGTTGGTCGGTTGGTTGGTTGGTAAACTGGTTGGTGGCTTGGCAGCGGCTAATTATAACCCCTCTGTAGCGGTGTAGCTTGGCAGTGGCGAGAGGACCAACACTGAGCGAGCGAGATCACATGCACGTTTGAAGAAGATGGTTGAGGCGCGGCGGCTCTCTGGGTCGGAGCTGCACCTCAAAGCAGATTCTGAGCTGCTCTTCAGTCTCGGGCACTTCTAAAGACGAAGCCCCTCGTGAAACACGTCACATCAGACGCACTGTCACGACGCAAATACTCTCCACTATATGGAAATGCCATGAGTGCAGCTGAGCACAGGGGATTTACTACATACATGTATGTTGCTCTGCTCCTTTTACTTGGTGCCATCATTCTTGAGCAGTTTATTGGTTGTTCTTTGAAGTTGCATTAGTTCGGCAGGCCTGGAATCTAAAGGACAGGGTATTAACCTCTAAGACTCATGAGACGTTTGCGAGGCGGCACGTCCTCAGTCCAAATGTCAACGGTGGAAGTTCTGAAAGGAATATTTGGACTTTAGCATGAGGTTGTTTACAAGGCAAAACGATCGACATTTTATGTTTCTATCTTTAACATGAAAAAGGTAACAATACCCAGTTTGTATTATAATCAGTATTATTTATTATTTGTTTCCTTTTTTTTATTTGTAACATTGTGTGAAATGGGAATTAGCAAGCCTTAATTACATTATCATGAAATTTAGATCATGATATACAAATATTTTAAAAAATATATATGTACATCACCGTTCTGATAAATCTGGATATAAATATTTTATTGTTTAATAGTAGCATCATCATCTGCCCTCCTAAGAGCCAGACTGGTCAGGCGGTGTTTAAGGTTTGTTCTTACACGATTTAACTACTGAATTAAGATATCAAGCTGACACATCAACTTATTTTTTTATGTATACGATTCCCTCTGCTTTTGACTGAGCACACTTTGCTCTCCACCACTAGACATTAAACTCAATTGAGTCCAAACTAGAGGAATGCAAAGTGCCTCAACTGTATCTCTCTCATAAAAGCTGATAAGGCCGAGGCATTTTGCCAAACTGTCTGTAGCACTAATACAGCACCAGTCAGCTCGCACCCCCGATCCAGCAGCACCATGCAGCAGCACAGGAGATGAAGAGTCCACTCAATGCCATCACACCAAGTGGTACATCTTTATCATTCCATAAGGGTGTGTGACAGATTATGATTTAAAGCATTTTCCCCCGGAATACTGGCCCATGAATCATGTATTCAAAGATGCTGAACATCTCCCCATTCTGCTCTTGAAGCCGGACGTGACAGGCCTTAGAATATATGTGCACTTGTGCAGACAAGGGAGAGCTGCCCGGCTGTCTGTCACTGTGAGCTGCTTGTCTCACCATTGAGAGGAGAAGGCTTGTGAGGCTTTTGACAGACTGTTATCCACACCACAGCACAGCCATGTAAATAAACACAGGTATACACACGCTTTATTATAATCCTGGCAGGCTGTCAAAACACACACATAAGAGGAGGCACTGGCAAACACACGCAGGCACTTTGTAATGCCCAGCATGCCACAATAATGAAGTGCGCTGTGTGTAGTAAATCCTTTGTGTTGAGGCACTGCAGCGAACGGAGGTGCAGACACATCCGGCTATTATCTGTCTACGGTTTCTGGGTTTCCTGCCAAAAAGCAAGTCATTTTATTCTTTTTCACACTTTTCAAACTTGGACCACTGATATTCTTATCAGATGAAATATTATTACTGAGCAGCTCACGGATGAGTCTGCAGGCTTGAATTCTGAAGTCTGGTCCAAATCCTCCTCTTCAGTCCAAATCTTGCCAATCTTTGCCAAATTGAAAATGCCATATTAGAATTTTGCACATTTACCCAAATGTTTTATTTTCATTTTTTTAAGTTGCAGTGTGTATGATTTGGTGACATCTAGTGGTGAAGTTGCATGTTGTATCCATCCCCTTACCATCCATCACCTCATCAAAACCCAACCCCTTGTGGTGTTATCATTGTGTTATTTTAAGATGGAGGCGGGGCCAATTTAAACCCCAAATCCCGAGCTTAGAAACTAAACATGCAATGAGAGGCTGACATAAGTCATGTGACTGCAATAAATAGTTATTAAAGCTTAGACCGAGGGATATTGAGGGGTTGCTTGACGCTCATTGACAAATGTGTCAGGCTCCATGCTGATCTCTAACGAGTGAGGAGATGACAGGCTCAAAGCTTCAAACACTCGCTTCTACAGATCAGCTGACATCACAGATGCTGCCTCCTCAAAGTTAAAGGCATGTGCTTAAGCATGTGTCTCGGCTCATAGGCCCACTTGCGGTGACTAACATATTAGTACCCACCTCCGATGTCGGGTCTGAGTTTGTTGTCATATCCATCCAGTAGGCTATTTAGGATGTGCGTGACGTCACTCTCGTACACTTTGGGAGTCAGCACCCACGTCTTGTTCGCCACCTCATCGTCTTCTTCATTCTGGAAGGAGCTGTGGGGAGCAGAGGGAGGGAGAGGGAGAGGGACAGAGAGGTAGAAAATTCAATCAATTATTTATCTTAAATAGAGAGCAGGCACTTGCTCTGATTCATTTGGAAGGAAACATTTGGAGATGTGAGAGTCCTTTGAACATCTCAACCCAAGGTTGGAGGATAGATTTGCTTTTCATCACCCGCACTGAGATTTATCTTTTTCCGTGGCTCATTGTCTCTGTTGGATCTCACACGTTCGGCGCAACATGCATTTTCAATGCAATAGTTTCGCACTGGAAGGAACGCCATTAATCACATGCTTTGTTTTTCGTCTCCCCTGCAAATCCTCTCTATTTGTGATGATGTCGTCTCCTTTGTGTGCCAGTCTATGGTGCATGGTTCTCCACTGTGAGATGCACGAGTCCTTGCAGCAACACTGTCGTGAGCAAAAATACATTATAGTATTTATAGAACTATATATTACACTGCCTTCATCTACATGCGACAACGCCGATTTATCTGATGAGATGAAAGAGCCAAAACGTATATTTGCTTTTGATCTTTCCTGCATGAGGATGTTTGTTTACTTCCTAATCCCGTCTTCCTTGATGACTGCTGTACAATACGTGCATGAGATGTAGAAACTGTAGAAATGGAAAAAGCATCATGGCATCAATCAAACTGCGTCTGACACAGGCCTTATACATACTTCATCACTGAGGAAGATATTAAAAGAGGCATACAAACAGCTTGTGGGTTTAATTCAAATAATGTTATATGTAATGGGAGGTTCCATTATATAGCTGAAGGGAGATAAATCAATACATAGGTGTGTTTTCTTTGCTTGCTTTCACTGTGAAATGCGTCATTGTGGACATGAGAGTGTCAACACGGTGTTTGAAAGCAGCGGTGATCCATGTGATGTGTCACTCGGGCCATTGATTTTGTCATAGAGGAGGCCTTGAACACCCTTTTACCCTTGTGAGCTGTGGGATTACACACCATGTGTACTGTGTGACCGCATGGAGAGTGAATGAGAGCAGACCACGTTGAGGACGAGAGAGCTTTGTCACATAGTGTGTTGACGGGAACCCAAACATTAGACTTTAGACATCAGATTAGAAATAGATCGCTCTGAAAGGATGAAAAATACTAAAGTGTAAATAATCATATGACTCAGCATTGAGACTAGATTATAAAAGTACAGTTAAATCCTCAAGAGGCTTTTGCCCATAACACGCCATCCAGCTAAGAACCACAAAAATGGAAGTAAACAACACTAACAATAATAATAATAATAATACATTTTATTTATCCGTGCCTTTCTGGACACCCAAGGACACCTGACATGAATATAAAAACACAGAAAAAACAGAATACAGATCAACTAAAACAAGGAGTAAGAAAGAGAAAACCTGGACATTGCAATGGTTACTATAGCAACATAAAATCTGAAAGGATCTGGTACTGATTAAGGGTGGAACAATATTAGGTTTAGACTGTTTCTAGTGCCAAAACTCAGTCTTTTGCCAATTAACTGTAGTGGCATTTTATTTCAGCAATCACAAATAATAATTTTGGCAGAAAAATAGATTTTATACTATTAAGGCAGCTTGATGCCAACTTCTGAATATTTGCCTCATTAACATCTCATAATTTGTATCAGAATTGGCACTGGAAAGCCAATATTGGTCTGGGTCTGGACCTGAAATACTCCGTATGGATATGGATATGAGATATTTGGTCTATCATGCCTTAAGGTCCCATCACCTTAAGGCATGATAGACCAAATATCTCATATCCACAAGGTTGATCAACAACTTATTAACATTGCTCCTCTAATTGTAACATAATTTAAAAACAGCTGATACATCATCATACTGAGAATAGATGTAACATCTCATTCACACCTAAACGGATCTATTCAAGTCCAGTTTATGTCAAAATGTCTTCCATCCAAAAGTAAAAGTTGTGCGCCAGACTTCAAATCACTATAAACTATATGAAGTGAGGCAACTGGAGGCTATTTTCACTCCACAGAAATTGGAATGTGACAAAACGGTCTGGCCGGCAGAGAAATTCAAAATAACCTCTTTTTAACCTCAAGTCTTTCATATCACAAAACGGCACCAGCTAAAAATTAAATCACTTGAGTTTGCTCATATCACTGTCCAGCTTTCATTTTGAACATATCTCTGTCCAAACACCTACTATTTCACCAACCTCTTCTATCTTGGTGAAGTGGATATTGCTCCTGCTACTTGGAGCAATATATAAAGTATATATGTTAAGGCCCAGGCGAGAGGCATACAGATACAGTAAAAACCAATTTGATCCTCCACAAGAATGATGATGGCAGAGTGAAAGGACTTGCTGGCAGAATTATTTGTCGGATTACAAAAGACAGTTTTTGAGAAAAGCTGGAGAGGAGATGCCACCTCAGACGTCTTCCAGTGAAACGATAATGATGCCTCAAGAGACCACAAATACCACCAGAGTGGAGCGATAAACATGTTGGGTTTCCTGTTTTTCTTCACACTTAAGTGTGATCTTGGGAAATAACATGTCTGGAATGAAATGAAATGTCTGGAATGAAGATTTTTTTTCATAGTTGAGGGAGAATATGGAGGTGCACGATTTCCTATGATAACATCAATGAATAGTATGACAACACACTGCCATGATACTAACTATATTACACATACACATTGACACCAAACCCATCAATGATGACCCTTGTCCAGATCTTTGAATAGGCAGTACCAGATGAGAATCTAATGGCAGTAGAGCAGGCATTTCACATCATACGGACTTAAAGTGTAGATTTCTGCCTCCGTTATTTGTGAAGCCCTCCCTAATTCATGCATATGCAATTACTAAAAGGCCTACTTTACTAATTGCACGCCGGTCGGGTCTCGGATTAGAAAAGCCCTGCCTCTGCAGCCGATAAATAACACTGATTTCTTTAGGCCAATAATAATGTGCATCACAAACACTGCAGAGACTGGAGTGATGGAGGAGTAGATTGTGTCAAATCCTCAAGCTGTCACAGCTCCAGATGACTCGAGCACCTCCAGCAACAGGCCCATTAGATCAGGGAGGAGTGGCGACGGCACAAAAGAGCAACCTTGAAACAGTGCGAGCTTTCAGCGACGGCTTTGAAGGCTTTGAATGAAATAATAAAGAATGGTGAAAATGGAAATGGTGAGGAGGAGGAGGAGAAGAAGAAGAAGAAGAAGAAGAAGAAGAAGAAGAAGAAGAAGAAGAAGAAGAAGAAGAAGAAGAAGGGGGGGAAGAAAAACAGTGTTTCCATGGTAAAGCACAAGGACAGAGCGCCTGATAGCATTCTCATGTTCATAGTCTGGGTGTGAAGAATAATGCTTTGACATCTTGGACTTCATTAAGTGCCATCCGTCTCCATCACAACACCACTAGCAAACACATTAAATGTTAATTTCGCCATCTTCTTTTTTACAGAGGTTAAGACCCTTTCAGATTCGACTTTGCTGCGTTTTATTAAAGATACCCAGTGAGATGGGCAGAGGCAGAGGGAGGAATGCGAGAACATCTCTGGTGGGGTTTTTTAGGTTGCTGCAGTTTTATCATCTATATTCATCCTGCAGAGGATCTCTGTATATATGGAAATGTTCCAAAGAGGAGCAGATCAAAGGGAGAGCCATGTGTTCTCCACTGCAGGCAGATCTGAGCTTTTGCCTACTAATTTGGTACCTGAAGGCCCACAGAGAGGTCCACACCAGTGTGTGTGTTTGTTGTTCATGCATATTTATGCTCATGTCCGTGTTCCTAATGATGCAGCGTCCCGGAGTCAAGTGCTGTGTTTCCTATTGAGGCCAGTCTGACAGTTTCATGCATTCAAATCACCAGGAACCACGCTCAACTGTTTGGTATGCAACAGCCAACGCACTCCCCGACCATGGAGCCCCATCTCAAATACAATCTAATTTCAAGTTTCATGTGACGCCATAGACTACAACCCCCCCCCCCCCCCCCCCCCCCCCCCCCCCCCCCCCCCCCACATGAGGTAGCCCTCAGTTAGCACTAAAAGTGAAAAAATCCAGCCCAGCCCAACCCTTCCACTGCCACCTTCGTTTGCAGGTTTACATATTCATAGTCAGGTCTGAGTGGAGCATGGGGCAAGTGATGGCAATATACTCTATGATGTGCCAGCCACTAGCATGAACACCACGTCCCCTTGAGTCATTATTTTTCACGAGTAATATGTTGCAGCTAATGAAGCAACCCTCATATTACAATCCATCATGAAATGGGACCTGTGCTGTGGCAATTTATTCCAGCAGAGCTCATCTCATAAGAGCTTCCCTTAATAAAAGAATACACATCAGTTATAAACAAAACTTTTTTCATCCTTGTTTTTAGGAAGTCACAATGTAGATTTTGTAAAAATGGAGAGTACAGAAACAGCGTAGGATTCATTCAGCCCAGTCTAATTCAGATTACACAGGTTGATTTTTTTACTAGCAAACACGGTTGATGTATAGTTTCCAACAAGAAATAAGTAGAGCTTGTGCACAATTACAAATGAAAAGAGAGCAATGTCCGCCTTCAGTCATTTGAGAAAAGTATTGACCATTGTGTAGTAATCAGTAATGATATGACTGAACCAATGAACCAATATTATAAACACAGCATATTTCAATATAACATAAACTTAATGTGACTTATTTGGCCCATTTATACAATATAATGAATTCTCAGATGCAGACTTTTACATTAGAGAAATAGAACATGACAAATCAGCTCAACAAACAAATTAACAACGACAACTAACAATGGACTTAGCCAACCACCTATAGACAATACATTGATTCATCCAGGAACCCAGCATTTTAAATCACATCTTTAAAGGCTCTATCTGTCACTTAAAATGTGTGTATGAATATAAACAAGTGAGTTGTTTGGAATGAACTAAATAATGCAAATCAAACCCACGCTGCATCATAAAAAATTCATAATCAGTTACTATCTTACCGAGCTTTACTCTGAGGATTAAAAGGCATGTTTAATCAGAAAGTGGTGAAAGGGTCAAATCCTGCTTTTAACTTTGCAAAGCTCTGCATAAAAGGAGACGTCACGGTAAATGATGAGTCGGCACCTAATGGTATGGTCAATATTTGCAGTTGGTTAAGAACTGAGTAGAGGAGAAGGGTGGGCTGTCTATCCTCAGATCACCTGCAGTGTATTTGAATGATACTGACAGAAAGTCACAAACGCCATGAGTAAAGTAAATCTATATTTATCCACAGCATTATCTTATGGACAGTAACATGAGGAGAGCAAGGGAAGATAATGTTTTACCTTTGTAATCAAGTCACTCAGTGACCTTATATCTCAATGAACATGACCCTACTTCTGCTTTACTGTGTTATTTACTAGGCTGAGTAAATGGAAGTAACAATCTCTTCTGTTAATACGAACCTTCCTGTCCTCTATCTTAGATATCTGAAATCATTCTCACATTAATACCTTAATAACCAGTGATGAGTCACAATGAGCTTTGATCGTCCTCTCCAACTATCCTGTCAAACTCTCCTCTTTTCACATATGAATAAGACTGGCATATGTTTGATGTCAACCCCATTTTGTTAAACCTGAGACATAAATAAAAATGTGACGGCCAATGTGGGATACATGACAAGTTGACAGTTTGTCAATGCGACATGTCCCAACTCAGTGATGAGAGGATGTGAGGTGGTGAGAATTACAATTTGATGTATCTATATATCAAGCGATGGATGAATTCAGTATCCAAGTGTAAAAATGTGCAGTTCACCGGGTGGCCACTTGAGGCTGGCTCCACGAGCGAGTCAATCCCCATAGACTCTTATGTTAAAATGGCCAACTACAGAGGTGATTTCAACATGTTTCAAGCCTGGTACATACAGTTTTCATCTCAGTCAGTCACATTGTTTTCCCGTGACAACTGTACGGGGGATCTTTTTCAAGCTTGCTTATTTTCATTCCAATTACACTTAATTATGCTTGATGGAATAAAAAATAAGCAAGGCCTCTCGAGTGACACCTAATAATCCTTGGCTATTCTCACACAATATTAGTCTGATAGCTTTTTGAGTCCAACAATCACAGTTACGCCTCAAACAAATCCAAGTGGTGTCAGTTTGTGAAGATTATCTTGCTGAACGAAATATTTGATTATTCTAAAGTAGTGTTTTGCACAGAGCTTATTTTCAGCAAACATCTAAAATCCAGTGCAAAATTGTACTGACATTTTGCTGAAGGAACCAGAGTGAAAGGAACTTCAGAGTTGGACGACCAATCACTGCAATCAATGTCATCTGAAATCCAACCAACGTTAAAACATTGTCCATAACCAAACAATCTAATCTATGTTTGTCTGGGTTTATTAAACAACAGAGAAGGTTCTACATGAAACATGAGATGTAAACGTACTGCTGTTGTGAAGTTAGGATTAGAAACCTAAACATAGAAGCTAAAATAATAGTGTAGTGTGTTCCAAATGTGCTTATGTAATACATCCCATCTACCATCTGAAAGAATTTCGCTGAGCTGGTGGAACAAAAGGCTTCTCACTCTGACATCACTTCCTCCTGCCATGGCAACGCAACAACCCTCAACTCATACATACCACAACATATGCAACAATTTAAAAAATAAGAATAGATTAACAATCCTCTACGTCTTCTCCTCCCTTGAGTCTTATGATGCTGTGATTTCACTGATATGTAATTGACTGCACCCGGTGCTTGAATGTATGGTGACGCAAGTGGGCATCACTACACATAGTAACTGTCAATGAGTCACAAAGTAGCATAGATCACTGAAAGCATGCCCGAGGCCTTGAGAGATGTCTTATGCAAGAGGTCTCGAACATGAATCACAAACCACTTCCAAAGCAACTTCCAATGCGGCTGTCTTTTAATTATTTGTAAAAAAAGAGCTGCCACTATAAAAAGAAGAAGCACCTATCCGTCACGGGAGCGGGGTGAGGGGGGGTGGGGGGCTGAGCCATAAATATGCCCATTACAGAGGTGTTTAGCCAAATAGCTCCCACGTAGCCTTGTTGTTATTATTCAAGGGGCAGCCAGACATCACAGGCATTGATCTGCCTTTGATGATTATCCCTCGGCCACTCATGCGCAGCCTCCATAACCCATACATCTCAATCCCGGATGACACCATCCCATTTGGGGCAAGGTGCTGTTGGTGTTTACTCGAGTGTGCCAGCACCGGGCGCATACATCACACACATACAATTAGAAATGCACAGGGCCTGAGTGACGAAGGAGGCGTGTGGGGCAGCGTGCCGGGAGCCCCCCGGTGGCTGCCGTCACCATGACGGTGATTGAACGTCAGCTGATTTATCTGCCTCCATTTTTCACCCTCCGGCGGCACAGGGTGACGAGCAGGCGACGCGCGGAGCCCAACCATCCGCTTCCACGCCTGGCTCCTCTTATCTGGGTACACGGGAATAATGTCCTGACAGGGAATGGTCGAGCAGCTCCCATCAACAACCCACCCCCCCCCCACCCCCTCTTATACCTTGCTATACCACTTTAAAAAAAAATCCCAGGATGTGAGATCAGGAGATTCCTGTGGTCGAGCAGCTCCCATCAACAACCCCCCCCCCCCCCACCCCCTCTTATACCTTGCTATACCACTTTAAAAAAAAATCCCAGTTAAGGCTTGGGAATGGATGATCCTGTCTCCCTTGCCAGTGTGGGAACAGGGATGGTGCCATATGTGTGCTACCCCTGTCCTTATTGTGCCTTTACACTTCTCTGTGTGATTGTCTGCCATTTTGAAATGCCTCCCCCTGATACTGCAAGTTAGTACTTCCAGTGCAAACCTTAAGTGTCCTCCTTCACCATTTGGACATCACCTATTTGACCGGTGCGTCTAAATAAGGAGGCTTTGGGGCTCTCAGGATAGACCTTGATCCTTGAAGACAGCTTAGCAGAGACTACGTGTAGCTCTTAGCTTCACTCAGCACTGCCCCTGTGCTATTTCCAACAGCGGGCAGATTGTCACTGAGACGTGCACCTACCCCCCCTTACGGAACTATACACCTGGAAATGTGCATTAAATCACAGTGTGGCTACCGGACAATGGTAGACGGCATTTATAATTACACTTGCATTCGTAATGAGGCTCCACGTCTCACACCAATGCTCCGCTTATGTCGCTGTTGCCACGGAGAAAGAGAAATAACATCACACCTCCTCTGTCAAATAACGCCATTATAGCGGACCTGTGTGTGCACAACATGCATCTTTTTTCCCGACAAAATAGACCCCACTGCTACTGTGTGAGAGCAAGGCAACGTTAACGCCACATAGGGACGCGGAGGAACGCGGCGGATGGCAAGAAAACGCCAACACACGATGGCGTTTCCTTGCGTTTTTTTCCCCCCCTTTCTCTCTCGATTAGGACGCGGTTCTCTTACCTTCCGGGGAGATTGACGGCGATAAACACCCAGAGAAAGAGCTTCAGGGGGAGGGAAGGCTTCGCCATGGCTGCCGAGGCTAAACTGGGTGAAGCCGTCGTCACCATCTTCTCGTCCTCGCTCGGTTTTCTTCGCAGATGTCCGTCTGTTTACTGGGTTTCCACTCTGCGATGCATTACGTACGGTGGCGGTAGCGGCGGCGGCGGCGGCGGCAAGAGGCGGCAGAGAGGCGGCAGAGAGGCTGCGAATGTAGACCCGAGGCGGAAGCAGGGGCGCGCGGAGGAATGAAGCAGGGAGGGAGGGAGGGAAGGATGGAGGTCGCGATGCGGTGGCGGGGATCGAAAGCAGCCCGAACGGAACCGATGCGAGCGAGAAGGCTCAGTGGACGGTGGCTGTCCCTACGTCGACAGCCGAGCTGTGGGAGAGGAGAGGGGAGGAGAGGGAAGGAAGAAGCGGGGCCTTTAAAAAATATATATATACAGCCGAACCACCGACGTCGCGCGGACACCCCCCCTCCTCTCTCTCACGCTCTCCTGGTAATAATAAGCCCCTCTCGTCGGTACCGGGCAGCTGAGAAAAGCAGCGGAGCGTCGGTCTGAATGCAGATGAACAGTCCGGGGTCAGAGAGGAGCTGATGCACGTTGCTGCAGCGCGGATCAACACATGCGTGGTCTCACCAAGCGGAAGCAGCGCTCCATGCAGGAAGGAGCATCAGTGCAACTGCTATATGGAATAATACAGAATGATATACAAAGAATTTTTTTTTTTCAAACTTCCAACATATTTATGGTTTTTTTTAACGTGGTGATACGTGGTGATGCAGTTATTGTTAAAGTGATGGACTGTGTCCAATTGTAGCAGCAGGGCCGTGCACAGACATCTTAGGGGCCGGGGGCACGTAAAGGTACAATGTGTTGGATTCGGTGTCATCTAGTGGTGGAGTTGGATTTAACAGATGAATACCACCTCAATCATTGGCAATAATGATAATGATAATAATAATAATAATATATTTTGTTTATAATGCACTTTTAATTGCAATAATGTCAAAGTGTTGAAAAATAGAAAGAATAAAAACATAAAAACACAATACAATTTAGAAACAATGACTGAATTTCAAAGACTTAAGAGAGTGGCAGGGCCGTGCACAGATGTTTTGGGAGGCTGGGCACTTCACGAAGGGCACCCCATTGAAATGAAATCAGCTTGCATAGTCCTTGAATGACATAGATGCCGTGATATTGTATTTACAGTAGCCCAGAATGTACAAACGTAACACCTCATGAGATTATTTTGAGGGCTGTTCAGCCCCACATACTTTGAATGCAATAGTGGGGTGATGACTATTCATCTGCAATATGCAATCTCACCACTAGAGGTCATTGAATCCAACAAACCAACTTGTTTTAAAGGTGCATATGTGTGTCCCACAGTCCTGCCCATACATGAGTGGCAGGCCTGGTTTATGTCATGTCAGACTTTCAGCACCCTGGACAGCTCTCTCAGCTTCGCCTGCAATACAAAGCACCAATCAGCACCAAGGACAGCTCCCCGCCAGCGCGCTGCCGCGGTTTAAATCAGACGAGCACCGTCCCTCACACGGCCCAGCGGTTTAACTGTAAATAAATAAACTCTGTCATCCCCAAAATTGTGGCCGGAAATCTGATTAGTTTACGGCGCTGATCCCTCGGTACATTAAATTACCGTTTGACTGAGTGATGCTGAGCGGGAATGCAACCCATTCCAGATGATGTGTTGGGAGCAACTGAAATAATCCAGGCGTAGTTGATGCGGTATATTTTTAAACCAAGCCAGAGAGACAATATCCTAGGTTTGACATTGTCCAATGTCATTCAAAAAAGAAATCACCATCCTTATGTAGGTATATATGATAATGCGTGCGCTTTGGTGAGTGTAACTTCTTTCCAAGGACTCTTTTAGGTGCATTTTTGAGAGAAAATGAGTGTTCGTAATCTAAAATACATAATAGTGGCCCGTTCCCATGCTGTCTCATAAATTATTTTGATGCAGCAATCACCCACCCCCCCTTCCTGGCTCACAGACACATCACTCAGATTCTTCCTCAGATTATTAGAATGGAAACATTAAGGTGAATAAATAAATAAAACCTAGAAGTGAGAGTAAAGTCTGAGCTTGTTCTTGTCTCTTGTGGCTTTGGCTTGTGACGTGAATGGTGTGAGTGAAGTGGAGCGCGTGTTCCCGGCAGCTTCGTTCTGGCTCCGGCTTTTGACAAGGACGTCTCCACATCTGCCAATTTTCTTTATGATTGTGTGTGTTTATGCCAAAGTTAGATTTCAAGCGCATTTATCTTTCAATGTCCCGTCATATTCACCGAAATGTTGCGTTGACGCCACGTCATCGAATCAGGTTACAACATAGGCTAAGCGATCATACCCACATTACCAGGGGCCCCCAAAAATCATGAATCACAGGCATCACAGCATCTGATAATCTGATCTGGCAACCCCCCAAGATACACTGAATTGGCATAAGTTGTTGTTTTCAAGTTGATCGATGAGAAGCAGTTGATCATCTCATGCTGCAATTTGAGACCAAACTGCCAACCCAGAGGTAGATGCCAGTTGTGTAACACATCACCAGGAAGTTGATGAACTCTGGCCTCCTTCATCCCTTTTTGCAGGTGACGCAACGGAGAACTTTCTGCAGTGAGCGGGCTGCAGAGGAACTAAACCATAAATA
>JAFBJT010109091.1:58821-77399 GCA_016785325.1 Chascanopsetta lugubris
GGGGGGGGGGGGGGGGGGGGGGGGGGGGGGGGGGGGGGGGTGGCGGCCTAATGCAGCCTGATGCGTGTGCTGTTGCAAAGAGGATGGGACGCGAACACCCATCACGAAATGGACCTCCCCTACAGAGCACTCGTGTCAGCCATTATGTCGACCGTCGGCTGCAGACTCTCGCCTCTGTGTTTTAATAACATCTGAGTCACCACACCGGGGGGACGGGGGGCATGTAGTCCATTTAGTGCGGCCGCGCTGGTGTATACATGCAGCGCCCCTTCGGATACACAGCAGGACACCTACAGTACATAGTAGGTCATTAAGAAAGCAGCAGGGGGGGCGGGGGGGGGGGGGGGGGGGGGGAGAGATTCTAATACTTGCGTCTCATTTTGATAATATCACAAGTGATTTACCTAATGGTAGCTAAAGGCTGTGACTCACACCATTATGGGATGGACGACAGTGATACATCACAGACGATACAGGCACCCTCATTTCAGATTGAGTCTACAAACTGTTTACTACGACCGGGCGAAGGAGACATTGTTCTCAATGGGCCTGACGATTCATCACTTTGACTTTATGGTGACGCTCAAAAGGGCAAAATATTTTTAAAAAAACTGCCCCGGTTCAGGACAACACTGTTGTTTTTCTGAATGTGAGCCACTCCTCCGAGAATCAATGCAGTGCACGTGGAAACGGCCCGGTGGTTTTTACAGCGGTGTGAATTCATTGTGTTGCAGAGGATTTGATCTGGGGCTCATCTCTCATTTATACGTCCTCATCAGGACCCTGCTCCTTTGCTCTCTGTCCCGGGACAAACACAGTATATTGTCGCAGTTGACAGATGTCCACATTATAATGACTTGTTTCCACTCGGTGTCGGGGGAGGTACTCAAACCCTCCAATGTACTTGAATTACAGTCAACGTACCACATTAACCTTTCTACTTGAGTGAGTGCAAAGTATTTGCTTTTGAATTGAAAATGTTTGAAAAGAAGAATATTCGTAGACACTTACTTTGGTCACCTTTGCAATTATTTAAAAAAGCAATGCGAATACTTCACCACTGACTTTCAAAAAAGCCATTTATATATGATGAAATTATAACAGTGAAATTTCGCTGTATAAATTATTGCAAATTCTTTACTGTGTATCATTATTAGATTATACTGCAGATATAATAGTGATGTTATACAGCAGATATTATAGTCAAATGGTAATACATGTATATCAGGGTATAAAACAAATATGAATACCTTTATTAAGTCATAAAAATGAACAAAGTCCCTATGATAGTATTTAAAAGAATATGAAACCAAATGAACATGTGACACATGTTGCCGGGTAGAACGCTGTTAAATGCAACTGGAACAACTGCTCCTTTCAGTACATATACAAGAAGAAATGTATTCAAGTACAGTAACAAACGAATGGCAACTACACTGCCCAGAGATTCAACTTTTCTTTTCCTTTTTTCAAACGTTAGCGGTGAACTGACGTCAGCTCGTCACGGCTTCACTTGCACTTTCAAGTTCTTGTTTGGACAAGTTGATCCACCTTTTTTCCAAAGAGTGGATAAAGTTAAGTCTCTCGGTTTCCCCAACAAGCTGCTTTCGTAACACCAGAGACAGCGTCACACTGGCTGGGATGTTTTGTGGGGGAACCTGAGAGGCTGAGACCGAATTCAGAGGGAGACAGACAATAAACAGTCAGATGAGTCCAAAGATGTCCAGCAGTTTTTTCCCTCTCTGACCTCACGTGAGTATTTCTCCGTGCGGATGACTTCCAAGCGGGAGGACTCTCTCTCTGTCTCTCTGAGGCCGTAATACTGCTGCTATCGAAGGTGAGGATTCGTCCGAGCGTGTTGTTTTGACTCAAACCCTCCAGCCTCGCTCGCCGCGTGCGCAAACTATTGTCAGAAGCTGGTGTGAGGGGCTGAGCAACACTTGCAGTTTGAAATAAATAAGAACTTTTCGGAGCCGTGAATTATGCAAAGCTCTTCCCAGAACTGGAAAGTAGCATAATGGGGTCCCTTTCACACCGCTAACCTCCGGCTGTAAGTTCCATTGTGCACAGAGGTGCTTCATAATGGGCGGTTGATCATTTGCTCGGCCTTGTCGTGCTGGTGTAAGAGGATAAGGAAAGGCTGCAAGAGACAAGACAAAAGTTATAATTGAAGTTTTCGAGAATGCTCCCCAACTATTTGAGACGTTTCTGTCAAAGGTGCGGCGTGAACGATTTTGTCACTTCTATACTTCTATTCTCAAATACGACAAAAACAATTACATACTGACATTTTCAGGAATTCATAATCACCTAAATGTTTTATTTTTCTCCATTACCCTTAAGTGAGACCAGTGATGTGTATTTACACGAGGAGGGGGTCCTCTCGGGGGGGGGCTGCCATGTTTCTGCAGTAGCCCAGAGTGGTCATACTCAAAATCCTTTGAGTTATAATGACAAGTGAGGGCAACCATAGGTTCCCCTGCATGTTCGGAAGGGTGAGGGTGAGGTGACGGATATAATACATTCACCTCTAGATGTCACCAAATCTTACACACTGCACCTTTAAGTCAAGTGTACAGCATTTTGCATATTCAAGTGTTTGAACACATACAAACCTAAACATACTATTTTATTTCATTTCTGCTGATAGACATATGAAATTCCACCTAAATGCTATGCGCTGGACCTTTAAAACGAGTCTACTTTTATATTATATAAAGCTGGAAATGCAAAATACCGAGAGCAGGCCTAGTTTTTTTTTATAAGTAAGAGAAAATTGGAATAATCCTGGACGCTTCAATTAATATTAATGAACAAGAGCCGATGAAGCTAAAATTGAGACGAGCACAATTATGTGTTCTGCGTTTCCTGTGCTGCCTCTAAATCTCAGATTATTTACACGGAATAGATTTTATTTCATAATAATTAAATAAGTGCTTCGAGCCGAGAACCAAAAGCCTTCTACTGTAAACGCCCTGAGAAGAGCCGCGGGCTCCGTCACACACTCCACACAGCGTCGGCTCCCTCACGGTAAATAGAGCAGCTCCAGGACTTGTCACCTGATGTCATCAAAGATTCTCTCTCTCTCTCTCTCTCTCTCTCTCTCTCTCTCTCTCTCTCTCTCTCTCGTGCACCACTTGCCACAGTTTCTCATTCCTGCAGAGGTAAACGCAGAGAGCCAAGGTTACAAAGACATTGTGCATATTCTAACATTTCATTCCAGTTCCATTCGAGAGACGCTGCCGCGTTCAAGGCTAGATTGTCATTTCATTTCGGTGGATTTAGAAAAAAAAATAAAAAAAAGCCTGCATGCTGGAAAAGCTGCGCTACCTGTAATTAAACATGCACAAGTTATGTCACAGTCGGCTCTTCATTCATTTATGCCAAAGCAATCTCCCGGCCAGAGAGAGACTGTGTGGGATGAGGTGTCGTGGGATTGATGGAGATTACAAATCCCAGGTCGCTGCGCCAAAGAACTCGAGTCCACTCCTGTTGATGTCCCGTTCGCAGAGTTGATGAGACTCAGTGTCCGTTTATATTTCAAAGATTTTCAATTATGCCGCGCCACCCTTTGATAGGCGTCGTGTAAAGGTCAATTTGGGCTTCACACGTTGAAGGTTTGAGTAATTCATTCGCCGCGGCACACTCATTTTTCTTACCCGCCGCAGAACGAATGAGGACTAATGTGCTCCGCCCGCGCTGTGTTGTAGTTTCTGGTTTTGGGAGTGTGTGTGCGCGTGTGTGTGTGTGTGCGCGTGTGTGTGTGTGCGTGTGTGTGTGTGTTTCTGCAGTGACACTTTGTAAATGATGTGTTAGCACATGTTAACAAACTTTTTCTAGTGAGCTGGAATTAAAGTCTGCCAAGGATTCACTTTGACGTGTTTTCATGTGACATTCACTCTCATCTACTTCTATAGACGGGTCCATCGCGACACAGCATGTAAACACTACACTGGTACTTGCCTGCTCGATTCTTAACTGGTACAATTCTTATTTCATGCAACCAGGCTACACTCACCTGCTAAGACTGTCGCCAAGATTCCAGTCATGCACCACAGGGAGTGTCCACAGGGGGCGCCACTACAGGAAGGCGGGGCTACTCCATGAACGTGTACTTTCATGTGGTACCAATGCAACGATAAAATGATTTTGTCCCTTTTATGACATTTGTATGACGAGAATTTCCCAATAGCCTCAACACCCAATAGATCGGAAAAACGGTGTGGTCTTTATTTATTGGTTTGTCAGCGGTTTTGCCGTTCACCCATGTTTACTCACAAGTTAAAGTGTCCACGTTCAGCCCCATCCCTCGGCCAACTCAGCGTCCGGTTGGGGCTTCGGTTTCTGGCCCGAGGACACTGTGACTTTCAGACTGGAGGATCCAGGGCTTGAACCACTCATCTCAGACACAGAAACGGCCAAATCAACCAAACAAAGAATCGTCCACCACACCAGAATTGTGTATTGGTCCTGAGTCCGCTTTATTCCATCTCAGCACGTTGTGGCGATTCTGCATCTTGCTCAAAGACACTATGGCAGGCAGAGAAGGAGAGACGTTGGGGGGCGGGGGCGGGGCGGGGGCGAGGGGGGCTCAAAGCGCTGAGCTTTAACACAGCAACAAGCAACTCCACAAAGCGTGATTCACCCTGCTTTACTCTGGCACTTAAACCTGCAACCTGGTATCGTCATCCTGAGTCAGCATTTTCCATCTTTGCACAGTACTTTGCCCATTGTATTATAAATCAGGGAAGCTCTTGCATTGCGCCTGCGTGCCGCAATATATATTCCTCACCGTTTGCCGTCCTGTCTTGAAACAACGTGTGATGCAGCTGCTGTGGGAAACCTTGAACTTGCTTGAGTCAACCTGTGCAACTCAGTGCCCCTTGGTGGCTGTTGACATAGAGGGGTGGGGTGGGGGGGGGGGGGGGGGGTGTTGAGGGGGCGGGGGGGGGGGGGGGGGGGGGGGGGGTTGTTGATGGAGCTCTGAAATCTGAACCCACAGGTGACATTTTTGGGGGATTCGTGCTAATTTCCTCCGCTTTTGTTCCCCACCCTTCTCCGCTGACCTTTGAGAACCGTGCTCATCCTCCACCGCCGCTCGGCCGAAGAGCGTGATTGAAGTGGGCAGCCGCCGAGAAGCCGCGGCTGCTGCTGCGGAGCCACGGGGCCCGATCGGTTAATCCTGCTTTCGCGCAGACACGGAATCAGGGAGTCGTGCTCCTCGTCACCAACCACCATTGTTCTCAGCGCTGTTTCTGCTCTCCGCTTCGGTGGTTCTTAAGTGGTCCGGCTTCAGGACCCGCCGTCGCCCCCGAACGACGGGCCTCGGCCCACATCGAGAAGGATTTGACGGGAATGATTTAATTGGTTTAGCAGGAGGACGGTGCGGTTTGAACCTCCGATCGCACGGAACATCACAAAAATGAGCAGCAGGCCGCCACCTACTGTCAAGGAGTGTGGACGGACAGCATGCAGTCAGATGCATCTCTTAAATATGCTCTTCAAAATAAAAGCGCAGCATTTTTTTCTCTGTCAAAGGCCCACAACCCGCCGCTCTACTTTATTTCAGCTCATCAGCACAATCCGAGCCACGCCCACCTCATGGTGTCTATTGCATCAGCTCTGTTATAACCATCTCTCGCTCTTTTGACCATCCCCGTCTCTCCGGACGGGGTTTGTGATCATCAGTGCTTTTGGAGGTTGGATGTAGTTTTTTTATGACATGAGAACAATTACCTGGATCCATGATTTGATTTAGAGCCTCGCGGATGCTGCATCCTGTGAGGGTCTAATGGATTTAGCTAAGTAACTTCTTAATGCCTCTTCTGGAGAGCGTTCAAAACCTCTATTGGATTTCCTATTCCCCCTTTGCTCCAACCTTTTCACTGTCTCGGAGATTCCGTCCATCACTCCTCCTCCTCCTCCTCCTCCTCCTCCTCCTCCTCCTCCTCCTCCTCCTCCTCCTCACCCCTTTCACTCCTCGCTCCCCCCCCGTCTCTGCCATCTGGTCTGACGGTGCCGGGTCAGCTGTGTAGGAAAGGCACATGGACGGCTGCGAGGTGGCGTGGAGGCGTCACTAGAGAGAGAGGGTGTATACGATACGGAGGTGGATTCACCGGGCGACGCCCGTGCTGTCAGTCGGATGCTCCGTCAGTCAAGAGAGCGTGGATCCTCACTTCATATTCGACGTGGTGCATCGCTCCCGTTTGACTTTGCTTCCGGTTCCACACTGAAACGGGGAGATGGACCGACAAGCCTCGAGTACCTTCACCCTGAGCCCTGGACGACGGTCGCCAGGGATGGAACGGAGTGCTCCGCTAACAATCGTTCCGCGAGTTTGTCCGAGCGAACGACATCAGTCGTTTTTACGATTTGTGGAGAAAAATAGGGCAATCGAGTTTCAATTAAAGGTGCATTACGCAACTTTGTGTCGGGGGTTGAAGTCGTGCTTTCATGCCAATTGTTGAACAGGCTGTCGTGCCAAAGCTAAAGCAATGAGCTGCCTCTGTCCGCTATTTTATGACATGACTCAGAACGAAACCTGTTTTTTCGACTCTCCTATTTCGAGGTTGAGTTTTGCACGTTGCTTCATGGAAACGGAGAAAGTGACGTGAAGACGGTGGGAAAGTAAGAGTCCAACAAAATAGGTTAACGCTGGTCTTTACGCACCAGAAGCAGTTGATTCTGTCTCTATCAGTTGAAGTTCATTTGTATTTTGAATTGAAACTAATGACACACACGCACACACACACGCCCACACACACACACACACACACACACACACACACACACACACACATACACACACACACAAATGCAGCAAATTCATGCAACCCATTTTATTCCATTTAATTGAGTTCCAGTCACAGGGAACATTTTCTCCCAGAACTTATGAACAACTCTGCTGGTAGGAATTTATGAGCTTGGCTGTGTGACATCATTTGGAGGAGAACAGGCAGCAGGAGCACAGAGCAGATCTGGTCAGGATTGGAGTGATTTATTACGAGTGAAACAAATAAATAAATAAGTCAATGAATAAAAAACCCATCTTGCACACGGACCATTTCAAAAATGAATAATAGTGAGCAGATCGCAGCCTGACAGCGCGTACGTCTGTGGACATAAAATATAGTTGTTGTTCTCTGACGTGGACAATAACGAATTATAACTTCTAAAAGACTCGTTAGACTTTAAAGGGGAGATTATACAAATAAATACAAATTCAACTTTCTCAACGATGCATGCGCAACTAAATGCACCGAGCCTGTTTCGTCTTCTCCTTCACAGCCTGTCGACTTTAAAGGTGCAGTGAGTAAGATTTTGGCCATTTTTGTAACTTCTAAAAATGATTACAAAACAATTAAATACTGACATTTCCATGAATGTATAATCACCTAAATGCATTCTTTTGATTTTGATTTACCTTTTAGATGAGTCCATTAATCTCTATCTGGATGAGGAGTGAGTGGACATGCGAAACATCTTTTGAGTTTTAATGACAACTGAAATCTACCACTGGTTCTCCTGCATGCTCGGAAAGGGTGAGCGCGAGCTGATGGATACAACATGCGACTTCACCTCTAGAGGTCGCCAAATCGTACACACTGCACCTTTAAGTCCAACGTGCACCAGCCTGCAGACGCTGTCTCAGCGCGCCAGTGACAGAAATGTCACAGTCTGCCACCGTCGTCGTATACAAACCTGGACCGCCAATAAAAGTCCAAATGAAAGTGCGAAGCTGCGACATGGGAAATAAATAACAATAAACTCCCTTTCTGGTCTGGATGCAGCAGAATACGATCACACTGCAGGTTCAGAGCGGCAGCGCCACGAGGCACAAACCTCCTATTGTGGGTTTTTGTTGTGTGGCAATCGACAAAGAACAAAAACTGCAAACAATCACATTGTGTGTGACGGAGAGACGCGAGTTCATCCAAATAGTCTCTCTCTCTCTCTCTGTCTCTCTCCCTCTCGTTCTCTTTCTCTCCCTCCCCCTCTCTGCCATCAGCACAGACAAAATGTCAAAACCTCC
Organism: Chascanopsetta lugubris; assembly: GCA_016785325.1. Classification (NCBI taxonomy): domain Eukaryota; kingdom Metazoa; phylum Chordata; class Actinopteri; order Pleuronectiformes; family Bothidae; genus Chascanopsetta; species Chascanopsetta lugubris. The sequence continues at coordinate 66,854 of JAFBJT010109091.1, forward strand.
CCAACTGAGGGGAGACATTTCATGGTCTTGAACGGCTCTTTCGGCCGCGCTCGCCCAGAGGCGAGTGAGTCGAGCACAAAACTAGGGGCGAGAGAGAGAGAGAGAGAGAGAGAGAGAGAGTCAGTATGGAATGTCCTGTGTGTACCTGTTTCAGTGAATCCTCCTCAGTTGTACAGAGACAGATCGAAGGTCCTCGTAACGTGGTGATTATATCGTTTGTTGGCTTTTTGCAACCGAAGGCTGAAACCAAGCAAATATTGCAACACCTCCCCCTGCTGGATCTGCTGCAGTGAGATGAGCAGATGAATTATGGAGGAGCTCTCTCTCTCTCTCTCTCTCTCTCTCTCTCTCTCTCTCTCTCTCTCCCTCTCTTTCTCTCTCTCGCTCGCTCGCTCCCTGTCTCACTCTCTGTCTGTGACAGTCTTCCAGTCTTGTGTTTATTATTTTTTCACACTATCTATCTATCTATCTATCTATCTATCTATCTACCTATCTATCTCTCTATATATCTACCTCTCTCTCTACCTACTCTCTGTCTATCTATCTATCTATCTATCTATCTATCTATCGTCGCTCTATCTATTGACTCCGGGTGCAATGTGACATAGCAAGCTGTGGATGGGTGCACACGTGTGTGTGTGTGTGTGTGTGTGTGTGTGTGTGTGTGTGTGTGTTTGACACAGATTATTCTTAGGTTACAAAGCTCCCCTGTGGCAGAGAATGGGGATGTATGAGACCGCCTCGGGCCTCCCCTCATGTAATATGAAATCATTGCCTCAAAACAAGAGTTGTACATCTGTGTTTGAAAAAGTGTTTTCTCAGTCTTTTCCTGAGTGAATTTATCCTGCAATCTCTGAATCTGGCTTCTCCAAACATCGCCTGACAGCTAACTTGTACTTATGAATCAGATGCAGCAAATATCAGGGTATTATGGTGGTTTACCTTTTTTGATTATCAGTCATGCACAGTGAAGGGACCCTGTAGCCCCAGTGAGGAATTTCATTGAAGTCATGTAGATTGACTTTTTAAATGGGCATTTTGGACAAGACGCACAAAATCAGAGGTACGTCACATGTTGGTGAAACTCTAAAAACAGTTTTACAAAAACAAAAACAAATCCTACATTCATTTCCTTACTTTCATCAGAGCCAAAACTGATGTTGCAGAGTGGAACATTGGAGCGAAGCTGTCTATGAACAAACATAAACATACAAAACATCAACAAGAATTTACAGCAATGACCTCAGGCTTCAGGTCTGAGCCTTGTAAATTCTAACCTGCAGCACTTTGTCTTTTAGCTGCTGCATCTGCTGTCAGTGTGTGTGTGTGTGTGTGTGCGCGAGTGTGTGTGTGCGCGAGTGTGTGTGTGCGTGCACGTGTGTGGGTTCACCATATGTTTTGTTTCGCTCGCACTCTAACCACCATTCATTTGCCTTCCCCACCGTTGGCGTCTAACCCACAGCTGTTGATGGATCAGCCTCAGCGTCCCATGATCCCTGTGGGAGTGGACTTGAGATATGTACAGTGTGTCGATGCGGCGCACACACAGTCTATCAGGCATTGATTTATGGTGCAGCGCATTGTAATACAGGCTGCCCTCCATAAACACCGAGACCGAGAGCCGGCGCAGGCATCTGCAGAGGAAAGCCGGGAGGTTTTGACTCAAAGCTGCAGTGTGTAGGGTTTTGTTTTTGTCGCGTCTAAGAATATTACAAAACAATTACATCCTGTCATTTTTGAGAATGTATAATCCCCTAAATGTATACGTTTACCCCCCCCCCCCCCCCCCACTCTTTTTTTTCATTTAGCCCCCCCCCCCCCCCCCCCCCATTAATGTATATTTACATGAGCGGGTCCTCTCTAAGGGGGCCGCCATGTTGTTACAGTAGTCCTGAGTGGACATACTACGCTTCTTTGGAGTTTTAATGACAACTGAAATCTACCACAGGTTCTCCCGCAGGTTCAGAAGGGTGGGGGTGAGGTGATGGATGCGACGTGCAACTTCACCTCTAGATGTCACCAAATCGTACACATTGCACCTTTAATGTTAGAATGTAACGACGAGAGCCCTTGTCGTGTCCTCAAAACCGCAGGACCACAACACAGAGATTATACATCAAATTAACGCCGCACACTTCGCCTCCCGGTCACACGTGGCGCTATCCTGTCAGTTCTTTATCGATTTGCGCTCTGGAGACTGGACGTCGTGAGGAAACTCGTACGTCCAAGCCAATACTTCTATTGAGGTGACAGCCGGCACGGTGTCACAGTTTAGGAAGTCTTTTTTTTTTTTTTTCTTCTTTTTTTTACTTGTGAAGAAATAATCCTCAGTGGAAAACAGGCCGAAACTCTTTTTGTAAGAAAATGTGATAAAGGGTGGGGGGGGGGGGGGTTCTGCTCTTGTGATTGAATTCGATATAACTTGTGCCCTTTGAGGAGCTAAAAGATGGCTTCAAAGGGCCCGAGTCACGGTAACGAGATATGATTGAATGGCAATGTGTGGCTGAGCAGAAGTGAACTCGGTAGCCTTTTGAAGAGCGGAGCTTGTTAGAGATATGCGTGGCGCCTATTGGTTTTGACAAAGAACATCGGGAAAGGCCTTGAGGAGAGAGAGGGGGAATTGGACAGAGGTGGGGCGGGGGGGGGGGCGGGGGGGGGGGGGGGCGAGGGGGGGTCGGGGGGGGGGGGGGGGGGGGGGGGGGGGGGGGGGGGTTCGAATATTACAAGAGAGGAACGAACACTGGTGATTCCCCCTGTGAATCCCCGAGGGGGGAAACAGTGCACAGGTTGGAACGCGGCGCCGGACAAAGAAGGGGAAGAAGTGTAACCAGGTTATGCCGGAGCTGACCGTGGTTAATGTGGGTTTACAGTGTGAGTTATGGGAGTGAAGAGGAGACCAACACAGCTTTAGGCCAGACACACACACACACACACACACACACACACACACGCACACACAGGCGTATTGTAGATGTGAGCGTAGCATGTAACGCTGACATTCACACGCAGTAAAACACACAACGAAGATGCTCCAGCTGAGGAGACACAAAAACCCCATGCACCCATATCATTTATACAGCTGGACATGTACCTTTGTACATAGAAATATATTTACACATATACTCACATACACAAATACATATGCACATACCCGTGCGTAAAATACAAACAAGAACAAGAAACACAATAAAATGATATTATCATCGTCACCATCACATTGACTTATCATCATATTCACTCATCGTCATCGTCATCATCATCGAATGTAGGCCACATCGTCCTCTTTATCATCATTATCATCATATTGACTTTTTTTTTGAACTGCAAATCACTTCACGACCACAGGTGTCACTGCAAACCTTGACACGCACACACATTGTAAACACTCAGCAAAGATATGAAATCACACGAAACGCCGCAACTCTGTCTCTTACCTCAGCGCTGAACGTACCTGTGGGCAGCTGGTTGTTTGCCCGGTGCCCCGCAGACCTTCCAGCTGTGACAGGTGCGGCACGGCAGCTGCATCGGGTCAATACAAAACTATATACTATATACGGGCCTGCTGGAGCTTGTATTAATACGAGACCGCTGACAGGGGACACACACACACACACACACACACACACACACTGATAACAGGCCGCAAAAGAAAGTCATTTCCACCCCAAAAATGCCTCCGAACAAGCCCAGCATTGAACAAAGCAAACACAATGTCCACACTGGATCCAAAAGTATTTATACGTTGACCTTCAAGAATTAGGCAGTGTTTACTCACTGTGTACGGCCGACTAGCTTAGCGCAGCAAAACTGAAGCCAGGGACATTGTGTGGAATGAAAAGACCTCAAAACTGCAAACAGGTCGAATTTGTTCCACATAAATCCGGTTGTATTGCCACAAAGAGCGGGATTGTGCGGCGCAGATACGGTCGGGCGGATCCTCGGGGACCCCGGTGCAGCTGCACAAAAGGCAGGGGATGTACTGTTGCTCATCATTTAAAGGAGCATTAGGTGGCTTTTTTATGTTTAAAATCACTGTTTAATGGCAGCGAGCGCACAGGCTATAAGCAGTAAGCAAAACATCGAGGCTTCCCCTGACTGTGTCAGCCTGTGGTCAGCAATTATGCAAAGTAAATGGAGTCGAGCGTTCTCAGGAAGATGACATCAGCAGCATCTTTGGCTCAACATTGCTGAAGAGCTGAAAAAAAAAGAAAAAAAAGTGATTCCCCACAAACATGAACACACAACTTCCAACGTCCGCCGCAGGACCAGGCAAAAGCCCAGCTCACTACTCAGGGGCTTTTAAGCTATAGTTGTTTGGAACTAGAACGGAACTAGCATCATCATCATTATCATATTTACTCATCATCATCATCATCATCATCATCATCATCATCATTATCATATTTGCTCATCATCATCATCATCATCATCATCATCATCATCATCATATTTACTCATCATCATCATCGTCATCATATTTACTCATCATCATCATCATCTTCATCATCACAATCATCATCATATTAGCTGCTCATCATCATCATCATCATCACAATCATCATCATCATCATCATCATAATATTTACACATTATCATCAGCATCATCATCATCATCATATTTATTCATCATCATCATCATCATCATCATCATCATATTTACTCATCATCATCATCATCATTGTCATATTTACTCATCATTATCAACATATTCACTTATCGTCATCATCATCATCATCATTATCATCATCATCATCATCATCATCCTCATCACCCTCATCATCACATTGACTATTCAACTGCTCACCACCTCACCCGGCCAACAGGTGTCACTACAAACGACCGTTGTTGCATCGCTCCCCCACGCTTCACTTGCTCCGATATTCGTTTGAAAGATCCTTCGTCCCACAGTTGCTGTTATCATCCGTCCTCTCTGGTATTTCACAGGAGCTGAACTAATTGGGTTCTGCTGTGAAATATCGTGGGGCTCCATCGGCCTCCATTGGTCCGGACTCTTAATAACCGGTGGGGCTGCAGAGGTGTTTCTCAAAGCAGTCAGAGAACGAGTTAATTTCTCATGAAAGCCCTGACTCGCAATTTCATGGAAGAGGCCGCATGTGGTGATGTAAGCCCCGATAAATCAGCCAGTGTTTTCAGGTATTAAATAAAACCAACCAAGGCTGAAGTGCAAGTCTCCACATCCAGCGCACAAACAGAATCCAATAACGGTAAAACAGTTCATTACGTTGGATAACCGCCATTATATGTGGCGACCCTCGAAATCAGCCGAATGTCACGGAAATGGGCGGGGGTGGTGGGGGGGGGGGGGTGGGTGGGTGGGTGGGTGGGGGGGTGGGGGGGGGGGGGCGGTGATTTTTGCAGATAAAGAGGCGCCGTTTGTTTTGATCACATCCGTCACGTGGAGGCAGAGGAGGACGGACCGAGCAGATCTTCAACGAGAGGCGAGTGGAGAGAGGTGGAGGAGTGAAGGGAAAGCGAGATGAAAGGCAGGAGCTAATTCAAGTCTGTCTGGGAACACGATTAAGCATCAAAAACAATTACGACGTGTTTTTAAAATCGCCGTCTTTGAGGCGGAGCTACCAACGCCTTGCAAGTCTGGGGGCTACACGAGTGGCTTGATGCCTCGTAACGTCTCTGTTCCCTGATCGGCGCAAACTTCCCTGCTCCTCTCTCAACTCGTTCTCGTCTGATTGTCCTTTAGTTGATTTGACTGTTTATTTTTCCCTCGTCTGACTCCGCCCATTCCTCCCGTTCCCTTCATAGTGCAATCCCCTCTTCTCCTGACGTTACGTTTCCCTGTCCCATTTGCCTCCCATATGGCTCCCTATGTCTTCTTTCCTTATTGACTTCAAGTTAAAGGAGAGGTGCGCTGAATTTGATGCATAATTATTATTTATACTTATTTCACTCATCTATTTTTGTTCCCACAATAGACTGCTAAAGGTACAGTGTACGAGATTTGGTGACATCGAGTGGTGAAGTTGCATGTTGCATCCATCACCTCACCCCTACTCCTCCAAGCATCCAGGAGAACCAATGGTAGCCCTGGAAATTGTTTATGTCCACTCTGAGCTGCTGTCAAAACATGGCGGCCCCCGATAGAGAGGTCCCACACCAAAATATAAGAAATAGCTCATTTGAGGGTGGTGGTTGTAGCGGTGGGGGTGGGGAAATATACATTCAGGTGATTATAAATTCATGCAAATGTCAGTATGTCATTGTTTGGTCATTGTTTTTCTACCAAGAGAAGAGACAAAAAATCGCACACACTTTTTAGCCTTTTTCTCTTGACTTTCACTTGTCCTCGTCGATCATCCCTTCTCCCGAGTCAGTCTATCATCTCAGTCCCTACAACCCCTTCCTCCCTCCCTCCCTCCCGTGGTTCCCTACTCGTTCGCCCCTCCGATGACCTTTGCTTCCTCCCGCTCGCCGTCTGCCGCTCCTCATTTCAATCTCGACACGAGTTCACTCCACCTGGAGAGCAAAACATCTATTGCTGTCAAATGTGGCGGCGGCGGCCGAATAGGAGACCAGCGGTTATACAGGGCGACCCCGGGTATCAACTTCCAAACTATGGTGCGAGACAAGGACAAAACTGTGCCGATAGGGTATAATGCTCCTGTCCTAGGAAGTCAATTTAAAAGGGGGGGGGGGCGCGACACCCCCGGGGGGGGGGGGGGGGGAGACACACAAGAGGAAGTTTGTATTCTAACGAGAGCTGCAGGAGGACGAGGAGGAGGCGGAGGAGATAATGCGCTGATGATCTCATGATAGCCTGCAGAAAATGTCCCGTCCTTACGCCAGCCTTCACCCAGACCCTCCGCTGGACTGACGCGTCTCGCCTTCGGCGGCCTCCGCCATCCTCCGCCATCATTAGCCCACGCCCAGTATTTTGCCCCGTCCGACCGAGGCTTAACGACCGCCTCGTTCACATAAACCTGTCACTGTGGCGGCTCTGCAAATGCCACGTGATGTGACGGAACGCTATTCCTCATCGCAAAAAGGGGTGGGGGGGAAGCTCGGGGGGGCTGGAGTCGGCATCGCTTACGCAATTAGCATTTGCATCCAAACACATTCCGAGGTGGGTCCTTTGGTAGCGCGAGGCCATGTGGTTTGTGGTAATTTGTGGAAATCTCATGCGGCGTGACGGAGCCCGTCGGGGCGGAGGGAGAGAGCGAGGCCGGGCCCACGTCCAACCAGGCTGAAAGGAGTTCAGTTCGGGGGTTGAACGTCGGGGAACTCGGAAAGTAGCAGCAGGAGCAGGAAGTTGAATCAGAAGTGTTTGATGAACGTGAGGACTTCACTTTGCACATGGCAGAATAGATTCTCTGGTAACGTCTGGGTGTTTTTATTTTTTTTTTATAGTAACATCAGACAGGTGTTTGACATCCCCATGGGGCAGAGGAGGCGAGTTCCTCCCTGCGGCAGCACAGAGAGGTGTTTATGTCGTTGTGCTGTGACCCGGAGTGTGAAGAACAGAACAAATAAGAAAGGGCTGACACAGAGACTGTTTACTTGGATATTGAAATTGGAGAGGTTGTATCTGTGACTTACGTGACACTCAGCGCATGGACAGAGAGGATGAGCAACTCTGGGGCACTTCTACATTCGAAGGCCATAAGAATGAGACTTGATATGCAGAAGTAATCTAGCATGCTAACACTTGGTTTTGTGGGTACAGGCCTGAAATTAGGGTTGTAGTAAACATTAAGTGTAAAATCAATAAACAATCTTCTCCTCAATGTTGATGCTTCTACAAAACTTTAAAAATAACTGGAAAGTAAAGTGATTTCTGCGACGGTAACAATGGACTCATGCAACTGTGGTGTTGTTCTTGTTGATAGCTTGGTGTTAGCTTTTTTTATTTCATTCTAATGATAGCATTTGGGCTTCAACAATTATCAAAGTTTGTGCAGATGTGTGTTTACCATTCGTCCAAAATACAATACAATACAAAATTCCCATTGACTTTTTGCTGCAGGAACCAGCACAATGACACCATCCATATTGATGCGTAAAGCTATATATGGCATCCATTTTTCAAAGGGACAGTGCATATTGATGAACTTATCAATGTAAATATTCCAGAATAAGCCAAAAGGCTGCTGGTCTGTGGCAGGGACAACACACCATCAAACACTGCAATGCAAAAACAGAGGATTCACTTCACAAATGAAAACCCACGTACAATAAGAAAACACCAGACAAAAAAAATACACACGCATATATATATATATATACATTTGAATAAAATGTATAATCATAAATCCTGTTCTTTGTCTCACTTTCCCTGACTATTAACACCTATTTGCTGCATGTTGTGTGTCTATGGGGTTTTTACACAGTTACTTTCCCACTAATTATTGATTTTAACATGATGAACTCACCTAAATGGGCGGTGGAGCAAGTCCATGTGGGATCCTATATCTGGCCCCCTATACGTGTTAGTCTCTCACAGCTCATTGTTTTAATTATACGTCATGGACCTTTTACAGGTCACTGCACATACAGATAACAGAGAAGATTAGCAGTGATCTGGCGGGAGAGTATCACGCTAATGAGGAGCCAGGCATTTGGTTTCCAATTAGCAGAAATCAAAACAGAGGAGTAAATACTGGACTTACATGAATGCATTCATTACAATGACTCTATATGCAGATGATATGTGGTCAGAAAAGTCTTTGATGGCCGAAAAGCAGAAAGTAAAGTCTGCAGTTGTGCGTTTGCTGTGTTTTATTCCATCAGTGTAGTATCACAGGGTGTGGACAGAGATACCAAAAATCTGTAATGGCTTCCTCCTTAGAAGGATCCATAATACTCTCTTACATTACTGCCTGACATTTTGCCATTATGGGCCAGAAAGTGCTTTTCTCTGTGGATGGAATTCATGATGCAAATGCCTTCAGTCAGACCCTGTATTGATTCATGGAGCCTGGCGAAAGAAAATAAATAAATAAATAAATAAATAAAATTTGACTTCCTGCAAAATAACACATATTAGGGTTAGGCCACTTATATTGTGTTTTACAGCACACGAGCATAATAATAATACGGTGGATAATGAAAACAGAGACGTCCTTGGGCGCGGGACCTCTCCCCCGTGAACGCCAGGTAATTATCCTTTGCTTCAACCGGGCTTCCTTGAGCGTTAATGTATTCATTTCAAGTGACGGAGGAAAGCAAATCACAAAATGCCGATACCCGGGCCAAGTAATCTGCGAGTCTTCCAGAGGGTAATTGGGGGAAAGAGAGACAGCGGGCGATGGAAGAGGAGTGAGAGGGGCGAGGGGACGGGAGACTGAGGCAGCGAGAGTCCAGAGCTAATAGAAATCTTCGGAGATGCATGAGCCCCTGATGTGGCCGGAGCTGGGGGATGGAGAGCCTGGTGAATCGGAGGTGGCAGGTGGAACCCGGGATCGACGGATCGACTCCACACTCCCCGTGTGGAGAGAAGGAGACCTGCACGAGAGGGAGAGTTGCATGGGACATTCATGGTATTACTTTGTCATTTTTGGGTGCAGTGACAGGGTGACTGCCACGAAACGCTCCCTCTTAGCGCGGCGGGGGGTGGGGGAGGGGGGCGGGGCGGTCACACTATTTGGCAGCGTTCCAAATCAGCTTTTCACACTGAGCTAATCACGACGTGTTAAAAACTACAATATGCAAACTGTCTTTGAATCAGACCTTTGGGTTTCCTCTGACGATAGTCATTTCCAACATAATCTCATTTTGCATTCTTCTGCTTTTTGCATAACCAGTATTAGCATGTGAAGTACCACCCCCCGCAGGACCGGAGGGGTACGACAAGAAGTGCGGTTTGATCTGCGATTGGGCCATGAGCGATAAAACATAGTCAAATGGAAAACGATAATTTCTAATTCCCTCTGACTCCTTTATGGATAGGGAAGAAGAGAGAGAGAGAGAGCGAGAGAGAGAGAGAGAGAGAGAGAGAGAGAGGCCTCTACTGTAGCGTCTCTGCAAGCGGGAAGCAGCTTTATTATGTAACCGTCTCGGGGCTTGGCAGCTCACATGCTTTTAAGGAAGAAGCGCACGTTCCTCTGCACCTCAACCCTCATGGCTTGGTGCCGGTGGTGGTGGTGGTGGTGGTGTGGAGGTGGGGGGGGGGGGCTTAGGGGCATGGAGGTAAAAGGGAGACATGGACGGCCAATTACTGTAAATGTAACCTGCTGCTATATCACAAATAACGTTAAAGGGTCAATGTGTAAGATTAAGTGACATTTGGGACCTTCACTGATCATGTTAAGGATGTGAATGGACCTCTCTAATGACTGCGCTTGGTTTGCTTGTGGCTGCTGTAAAATAGAATAAAAAATGGCGGCCTCCATGGTGGAGGACCTGCTCTGAGGCCTCAATCACAAACAACACTTTATTTTGCATTAAGGACACAATTATGGCCCCGAAAATTCTGCAAACTGTGCCTTTAAAAAATAATGATGAAATATCATATATTTTGTCACATAATGGCGGCATGGACTGGACTTTTGCTTGTTGGACATCCGAGTGCTGA